>JASVEL010009468.1:0-133783 GCA_032618575.1 Nicotiana noctiflora | reverse complement strand
AACCAGTCAATATTCGAATTTAAACTGAAAATTATATGTGTTGACCACTTGACCTCATGCTTATGAATACAACCATTTCTTTTGTTGTCAAAGGGAGTGCCATTTATTACAATGCCAGGGGTATACAATAACTGTTTTAGGGGTCCAATCAATCAATTTTCTCGCAATTATGATTTGCTTAGTCTTTGGTCATAAGCTTAGTAATTATAAATTGTTATAGACCTCCTTTTTTGGAAGTATATGACATATATATATCTATCAAGATAGTGCATTCACTCAAAATCACTAAAAATCGGTTGAGAAAGATAACAATGTATTATCATTTCAAGTGGGCCATCTTATTATCGTTAGGACCGAAAAAAATTAGATGTCATGCAGAATCTGGCAAAACAAATCTTTAACGACGATAAATTATACAATAGAGAGAAATCTACTAAAAAAGGCACAAACATTTAACGTGGTTCAGTCAACTGACCTATGTCCACAATGGAGATGAGCAATCCATTATAATAAAAAAGAGTACAAAATATTGAGAGAATAACCTCACGAAGAGGTAAACACAAATTACAAACTAACACTTGTCCCGTAAAGTTCTCCTCCTAAATACTACTCTCAAACCCTTATGGCTACATTGTGGATGCTACTAAATGTGAAGGAAGGATCCTCAATTTATAGAAGTCTAAACCTTTTCCTACAAGAAAAAGGACTAACCAAATATTGAAGATTTATAATTTTCTTTTAAAAAAGGAAAACTCAGTTAAGGTAATTATATTGCCCTTTTCCTTCAAGATATAGGAAAATCAAATATGATAAGAAAATTATGGCAAACACCTAACACTTATGGTACTCTCTACTAAACTGTGACTCAACAAAAATTCAACATATTAATTGAAGACATAAATTCAAACGGGTACCCCAATTCATACTGACCATCCCTTTCCAGCAAATAAGCTTCAAAAACCATTTTTTAAATTCCTTTTTTGTTTTTGCTGATAAAAGAAATTTAGTTCATGAACTTCCATTTTTTACCCTAGAGATAAGATTTGTTATTATGTTAGCCTCTAAGTCGTTGTTATGAATGGTTTTGAAAAAGAGGTAGATGGAGTATTTTAATGGAGCAAGTAAGGATGTATAATACTTTATTTTGGTATAACTTGACAATACCTATTCATACGTATGCTAAAACGTATTTTTGGAATGTGGAAATACTTGAAAGTCAAATTTCTGTTGAAAAGAAAGATAAAAATTAGGTATTTCGTTAAACTTACGTCATGTAAAAAGATAAATAAAAATATACGTATGTTCACACTTGTATGCAATAAGCATCACTATCGATTTCGTAGATGATGTGTAGCCATGATTCTAAATACATGCATTTGGATCCTCCGCATTATTTGTTGCTAAAATAAGTAGTAGTGAAATGAAATCTTTTTAAAGTAGTTTTGTTATGTTTCCCTTGAAAGGAAATGCAATTAATTAAACGATAATTAAAAAAAAAAAGAAAAAGAAAAGATTATGGTTTGGAGATAATGATTCCACTTTGATGATAACGAGATGGTCCATAGGCAGCAAAGAAAGAAAGGTAATTGTGAGGTAGCATCTTGTTGTCAATATATGAGGACCTATGGCTATTGGAATATACTTTTGCCCATGTCTAATCCAAGAAAATGAAGGTAGATATAATCAAGAAAAAAGTATGACGTCCCAAGTATATCGAGACAAAATATGGTGGAATTTCCTAATCTAATTGTCATAAGTGCTTCTAATTTTATTTTCTCCTAATTAAATCCAAAAGCAAATCTCCTTAATTTGTATATCATGTCAAACGCTCGAAAAGCGTGACGGCCTAGCAGTGTAAGTCACTAATAATGTGAGTAAAAACCTTTGAAAATAAAGGTTCAAATTCTAGCGGAGATAAAAAAAAATATATATGTCGCCAATAGTATATCGAGACAAAATATGATGGAATTTCCTATTCTAATTGCCATGAGCAGTGGCGGATTTAGGGGGCGCAAGGGTGTTCACCCGAACATTCTCGCCGAAAAATTACACTGTATATATAAGGTAAAATTTATTTTTTACCTCTATATATTAAGTTTTGAATACCTTTAATATTATCCAAAAGTGTAGTTTAGTGGTCAAGAATATTCAAAATTTACATAAAGGTCATGAGTTCAATTCCCACTAGCTACAATTTTATTTTTTGAACACCTTTTATGAAGGTTCTGCCTCCGCCGTAGGCCATAAGTGCTTCTAATTTTATTTTCTCAATTAATTAATTTTCTCCTAAATACAAAAGCAAAGCTCCTTAATTTTTATATCATGTCAAACGTTCGAAGAACGAGACGACCTAGAAGTGTAAGTCATTAAAGTGGGTATAAATCTTACTTCCAAATAAGTGATTTTTTGGTCTTTTTTTTGGGTCCAAAATAAGTGATTTTTTTTCAGATTTCAAGAATGATTTAATGATATTTTTCCTACATTGTCCTTGGAATAAATAGTATTGGAATATGTGTTAAGAGTGTTTATGTGAGATAGTAAGATTAAAATGGTCAATTCTATTGCTAATTAATACTAAAAGATAACTTTCTTAATATATGTAAAAACATCCAAAAAAATCACTTATTTTGAACCGGAGGAAGTATTAAAAAATAAAGGTTCAAATTCCAACAAAGACATGAACGCACTTGACATCTTGTTGGACAAGTACTTAGTGTACAAGTTAACTCTAATACCACCGTAAAAAAGAAAATCTTGCAAATTTAATGGAAAATGTAATTAATGCGTTTTTCTTTTGGGTATTATTTTCTTCTCTTATGTAAATTTCTTTCTGAAGTGTATGCATTAGAAAGCAAAACTGATTAATAAAAGAGTACTTAAATTATACCCAACATAATAATGGTCCGCAGTCAATGAGATTATCTAGCCGTTTGATTCCTCCCATCAGTGGCGAAGCTAAAAGTTCAAACTTGAAAAAAGTAAAAAGAAAATTCCGACAAAGGATGTTTAATATAGATTTTGTACATCTAAAATCAATATTTTACTTATATATACACAACGATTTTTTGTAATATTTTGAGGAAGGAGGGACAATTGACTACCCTTAGGTGGCTTCACCCAGGTATGTATCATGTCATGTATGCAATGTTCTAGTTGTATCATGTATGTATGATCCCTCTAGAATATATATGTCACTATTTACTACACAGCTTTCCACAACAACTAATTCTTATCTTTTCCCTTAACAGGATTTCTTTTCTTCTAAGATAACAAATTTCACTGCTTAATGCTACTCTATGCTTTTGGAAAATGAAAAACCAATTCTTTATCAATATTAACAACCTACCTTATTACTATCACATAATTATAGCTCTACCAAATATTATCTCCCACTGAGCTAACTAATTAACAATATATATACAAATCCAGTCGAGCTTTACCATTTAGGGTTTTGGGAATCTTAAAAAAGTTACTGCAAGAAAAGTAATTTTGTTACCGGCGGGTAAACTTTTCGTTCTAATAGTTAGCTTAGAGGAAAAAAAAAAAAAAAAAAAAAAAAAAAAAAAAAAAACAAATGCAGAACAATAAAAAGCTCATGATATATGGAGGTGATAGACAAAGCACAACTACATGGAATATTATGTGCAGAATATATATTTTTTCCAATATAATATCAAATACATATATGTTGTAATTCTCTACAGGAAGATTACAAGATTTGTTTCTATGCATCTCTAGCTATATATTCACAGTCAAACCTTGGAGGTGTATGGGTTTTTAATGTATATTATATATACTATAAAGACAGACAGTTAAAGCAAAAATATACATGGTCTCACCTAAATTTTGCTTACACAGACTCAATCGCTCCCCAAAGTAAACTGTAAATCATCTAAAAATTCTGTCTTTTTCAATTTCTTAGCTACCAACAAAAAAAACTCAATACCCAAATAATCCAGCAATCCCACTAATCTAATTAACACCCTCGTTTGTATTCTGCGAAAATTCTGTGACAATAATTAGTTAGCGGATCCTGTATGTAATATGGTATAAGTAATATGATTCACATTAATTTTTTTTGATGTCTAATTAAGAATACCAGTTCATCCCCGAATAAGGTTGTCGAAAAACTCCATCGCTAAGAGACCCCTGCAGAATTTGTTGTTGTTGTTGTTGTTGAAGTGACGGAGTTTGAGGAAGTTGACTCAAAAGACTTGCAATAGAACCATTCTGTTCATGATCTGTTCTCACATTCATGCTTAAACCATCGTCCATATTATTAATATTCTCGGCTAAAAACCTTTTTGTAGATTGAGAATTATCATTAGCTGCTGCTTCTTCGTTCCAATATAAACCATTTAGCGACCGTTTTGAAGGGAGGACACTTGAGCTTGTACTGAGTACATTAACTGGAAATTGTGTTGATGACTTTGAAGAAAATTGCATACCTTGATCATATATATTTTGGTCATGAGTTTCGAGCAATGTAGTATAGTTGGAATTAGGTTTTTGTTGACCAAATATTGACATTGAGTTATTTGGTATGCATGTTGCTGGAATTGATGATCCCATTATATCATTTAAATCGTCCCTCTCGTGTTCTATTGGCCTCTGAGTATTGTTTTTCTTGTAAATCCTACATAAAACCCAATCATCTAGCTGCACACACAAAAAAAAAAAATTTAAAAAAATCAAGCTTTCATGTGTCAATCCCAATCAAATACTACTACTATATACTTTTAATAAAAGTCAATTCTCTTTGAACTTTTTCTTTTTTGTTCATAAGAATCCGCCATGTGTGAGGTGGCTATTTGGTACATCCTTACCACCAATAGATTCACTCTAATCTTTTTTATCATAACAAAAAGGAATACTTTGATTTCATCTGCTAAAAACAAAATAGAATTTGAATAAAAGTACTCGAATTATTTGTATTTGGACATGAATTTTACTTAGAGAAAAACACGTTACAACTTACAAGTATTATTAGTAAAAATCTTGTTCCACTTGAAATATTCTTCAAATTAAATAGGTTTTTCAATGTTTCACCCATCTATAGTTTCAAGTACTAATATTCAGTTATTGTAAATATTGATGGCCAAAGTTTAGTACTATTTGCAAATATTGATAGCCAAAGTTCAACTTGCAGATACTGACATCAATATTTACAAGTGGAGTCAGAGACAAATACTTTCCACAATTTAGACACAATAGCTTTAAATTAAATATGAAAAAATATAAAAGATACTTATATACTTACCCTTAAGGATTTTTTATTGGCAACGTCACAACCAGGGGGCTTATTATTTGGTTTATTATCAGCAAGTCTATATTCATGCATGATCCAATTGGTTTTCACACCTTTAGGAGGTTTACCTCCATAGAAAACCAATGCTTTTTTAACACCCACTTTTTGAGTTCCACCGGCGGTAAGCACCGGTTTATCTGTTCCGGTAGCTTTCCAGTAACCAGAAGTTGCCGCTCTGTTTGGCCTCGCCCCATTTGGATACTTCCTATCCCTTGGACTGAAAAAATACCATTCTTGTTCTCCAAACGTCGCCTTAGCTACAATCAAAATTAAAATCAAAGCTCCAAATATCAAAATTTTCCATAAACGAACAGGAGTTAAATAAATACATATATACCAGGGAGTTCCCAGGGATCAAATTTGTAAAGATCAACTTCAGCAATAATAGCAACGGGAAGAGGAACAGAAGCAGCTTTCTTCTTTAGGTAATGAACGACGAGTTCTTCATCTGTAGGGTGAAAACGGAAGCCAGGTGGAAGCTGAGGTTGCTGATGAGAGCCGCTTGATGAATCTGTACTCTCCATTAACTTAATTAGAATAAAAAGATCAATTTCCTTTTATTCTATTTTGATCAAAGCCAGTTGCTGAGTTATAATAAATAATATAATAATACTCCTAATAACAAGAAGAAGAAGAAGAAGAGTACAAACTTGATGAATCGTACGAAAATTCTGCTTTCATATTTAGCAGAGAGAAATGGTGTGTAGTTTGTTTGTGGTACAAAAATACAGAGAATCAGCTGGAAATTGGATTGTTTAATTTAAGATTTGGATAGTCCCCTCTCCCCCCATCTTCTTTTATATGGTATACGGCTGGATATTTGTTAGCTTAATTAAGAGTTCGCTCTATACCCCTCTCTCTTCTTCCTTTTATATGGTTACATATACGAGGACGGATGTAAGTTTTATACAGAAAAACAATTCTTTTTACACTACTAATTATATAATTATATTAACCAATAAAATTTCTAACTTATCCTCTTCTATATTTTATCAACCCAAATTTAAAATGATTTGTGTTATATATACTGACAAAATAAATAATAAATTTAAGAGCCCGTTTGGACATAAAAAATTCCTTTTATTTAAAAAAATCACTTTTCTCTGTAAACAGTGTTTGTTCGTAAAATTTTCAATTCTCACTTGAAGATGCATTTTGGAAATTTTTTAAAACTCCAAAAAAGCTATTTTTCAAAATTTTCACTCAAATCACTCACAAAACTTCAAAAACAACAACAACAACAATAATAATGACCCAGTAAAGTCCCACTAAGTGTGGTCTTGTGAGGGTAGTGTATATGCAGACCTTACCCATACCCGGATAGGGCAGAGAGACTGTTCTTGATAGACCCCTGGCTCAGGAAAAACTTCAAAAATAACCCAAAATTATATTTATGTCCAAATACAACTTTAAATTTCAGATACCATTTTCACTTAAAAGAAAAAATCGGAATTTCATAATTCTTATGTCCAAACGCCCATTAAGAGTATTGTTTTATTTTTTCTAACTCAAGAATCCACGTTAGTAGCGAAAGTTATATGTAGTTTACATTTTTGTGATCTTACTGTAAGAAAGTTTTACATGACATTATACGGAATTTAAACCCTAAAGTATTTTATATTTATTTTAATGTGTATTTAATCTGATAATGTGAACAGCCAATGGGGTATTGTTACAAGATGTGAAATATTCTCAAGCTATGGCTGGATTCGATGTCAGGGTGAAGGGTATATTTGTCATTTAAAAGAAACGTAGTCCTGGATATTAGTGAAGAAAAAAATGAGGTGATTAGTGGTTTTCAATGACGTATTAAGTGGTGGAGAACTGAAAATTAGGCCTTTAATCAATCGACACGCATGATTTGATAATATGAGGTTAGCCCGACACGTGATGGGTTGAAAAGAGGGCAAATGGGGTCCACCTCTAAATAAACCTAAGACAACTAATAAAGAAAAGTTTTGATTAAGAAAAAGATAAGCCTCTCATCTAAAATGTGTCAAGCTTTTTTGCTACTAACAAATACTATATATATTTGTATTTCAGTGGCTGCCCAAATATCCAATGGACATGAGACAACATTTGGGCAAACAACAAAAAAAGGTTGATTAGGACGAAGATAAGAAGGTCTTTTAACCTCAAAATGTGACAGGCTTTGTTTGCTAATCACCATATATTTTGCCTTTCTGTGGGGTCATGAAAATTCCTTTTGATATGCCCTTTTTAATTTAATTAATTAATTGTTCAAGAAGTTTCAACACAAATATGTGCCATTATAAGTCTAATTGATATACATATAAGTGTTGGTAGATCTCTAATGCAATGATTTTTTTTTAAAATTTTAAAAAAAGAGGTAAGTTAAGTCATTTCACCAATAAGAATTTGAAGGTATGACATACACCAGTAGATTTTGATCGATTTTATTAAATTTAGATTTAATATTTTTGTTTACGACTAAGTCTCTGAGATAATATAATAAAAATAATAGAAATACATAACCAAATTACTATATAAGTATATATTTAGTTTTTTCTTTTGTTCAATAGTATTTCATTTAAAAAATCTGAAAACTGAATCCAATTATTGAAACTTTTAAATATTAAGATCAAATATTGAATTGAATTATCAGAATTAAATAATATTCAAAAAGTAATTCCACTTTTACTGAATATTGGACAACTTTATTTGAGGGGGCGACTCTTGTTTCTCTGTTTTTTGTCGAGTCATACTGAAAGAAAAGCAATTAATTAGCTTTCTTTCAAATTGTTAATAATTAAATAAGTAGTACCCTAAAAGAGATACTGTACTAACAAAGAAAGGCATAATCATGTGTCAAAGGAATTCATGCAAATAGATATTTTATGATCAAAGACCTCTTTTCTTTTCTTTTCTTTTCTTTTTATTCTTTTCTTTTCTTTTTATTCTTTTCTTTTCCCCTTCTTTTTTCACTTCAACATAGTTTTTGTCTCATTATTGAGGCAGAATTAGCTGCAGGTCTGAGCCTCTTTCTAAGGGATTCAATAACTATCAACTCCTCTCTCCATTTTGTCTCAAAGAGAAACTTGGAGCATTTTTGAAAAAAAAAACATAGTATAATCACTCTAAAAAATAATTATCAGAAATATGTATATTTTATATATAATAAACAAAAATATGTATATTTTATCCTTAATTATTTTTTATATTAGCTAGTGGATGTAATTATTTTTGGGTGTTACCACTTTTAACCCGCACTAAAAACTATTTACATTCGATATCTTAAAAAGTATATAAATTTGTTACTTATGTCTAGAATCTTTCTCTGAACCTGAAACATTATGTCGTTCAATCATGTTGCATCACAAGTCTACATAATTTTTGTATATAACATATAAAATATATATAAATAAAATACATATAAAATATATATATATTTCAACTATTATTTTGAAAATGGTTATACAATATTATTTTTTTTAGCCGATTGGCCAAATATATAACTTGCCTAATATTTTTGGTCCCATGCCAACAGAGGTTTGTTTCCCCTGTCATTTTCGTTTCATATTTCTTATCAAATCAGGGCTTCTTAACGGCAAGAATTGCTAATTAAAAGTCACTTGATGCTACGGAGGGACCATTCTCAGTATCCGCTTTGTATATAGTATCATCTACTAACCTATGTCAAACACCAAAATTTGTAGAGTCAAAACTATGTTCCTACTTTATCCTTTTTTTCTCCATCGTCATTATTTAATTTTTTGTAATGCTAGTAAACTTTGGTAGGTGCGAATGGAGTGGCAAACGGGCGGTCGGGTCAAATATAAATAGGTCAAAACAGGTAATATAAAATTGGATAAATTATCCGACCTAACTCACATTTAATCCGGATAGAAAATAGGTTAATCGGAAAATAATATGGTTACTCATATTATCCATGGTTTTTGAATATGATCACTTTTGGAAGAATTCTTAGTATTCCAAAGCTTGAAGAACCCCCAATTTGAGTCTTTACAAATGAAAAAGTTAAACACATTAGTTATCCATTGTTAATTTATTTTCTAAATGGATAATATAGTTCTTATTCATAGTTGACCCATTTTTAAAAGTTTATTATTCAACCCATTTTTAATTGATAATATGGGTGGATAACTATTTTTTCTATTCATTTGCCCACCACTAGGCGTGATACATGGAAAGCCAAAGTTAATCATGTATAACGCTTGTAGGTAAGTTACGAGTTCGGTCAAGCCCAGTAACTTTAATCTTTAACTTTTTATATATATATATATATATATATATATATATATATATTAAAAAATTTATTAAATTAAATATAAAACTCATTTACTAACATCTAATATTGATATCCTAAAAGTTAGAATTCATAAAGTTCAAATTCTGACCGCCTCAAAGTCGAATTTAATGCATGCATATGTGAAAAATAAGTATAGATAGATAGAATTAAATACTCCCTTCGGTCCATAATAAGTGTCTCTTTTACTTTTTGATTTTGGTCCAAAATAAATGTCTAAGTTAGGTAATCAAGAAAAAATTCATTTGTTTTTGTCACGACCCGGATTTCCCACCATCGGGGTCATGATGGCGCCTACTAAATGGAAGCTAGGCAAGCCAAATATTAATTACATCTTCTTAACAACATAAAAATTACAGCGGAATAATCAAAATTAGCGGAAGACTTAGTCAAATATGATAAAGAAAATCCAAATCCGATACACTACCCAAGATTGGTGTCACAATACTCACGAACTTCTAAGAATAATACACATAATTGTCTGAAAGAAAATACAAGCTGTTTATCTCGATTACATGAGATAACAGAATGAAAAGCATAGATAGAAGAGACAACAGGTCCTGCGGACGCCTGCAAGGCTACCTCGTAGTCTCGGTAGTCGAAAAATCCACAAGTCTCTATTGTCGCTGCTGCTGTCCGTAACCTGTATCTGCGCAAAAAGAGCGCAGAGTGTAGTATCAGCACAACCGACCCCATGTGCTGGTAAGTGCCCGGCCTATCCCGGCGAAGTAGTGACAAGCCTAGGACCAGACACCCACATAAACCTGTGCAATTCAATATATATATATGTGTATACCACAAAATAACAAGAAATAACCAAGTATTGCAATATAGATATATATATATATACAATACATTTATAAAGAAATACTCTGCTCTAAAATAACAGTCAATAACTCAAGTTATCCAGAATAATCTAATCAACAGAATAAACCTTACTTTCTTGTCTCAATTTCCTCTTTCATTTCATGTCTCGTGGTAGGCGTACCACCCGCTCCCAACTATCACAGTAATTATCTCTTGTGGTAGGCGTACCACCCGCTCCCAAATATATCAATAGTTATATCTTGTGGTAGGCGTACCACCCGCTCTCCCAAATATATCAATAATCATATCTTGTGGTAGGCGTACCACCCGCTCCCAAATATATCAATAATCATATCTTGTGGTAGGCGTACCACCCGCTCCCAAATATATCAATCGGCTACCGGCAACTATGACCAATGCCAAGATTTTAAGTCACTTTGTGGTCGGCGTACCACACGATCCCAATTTATAAAATATATATATTACCGGCATTTAGCCAATAATCTCTATATCAACAATATTTATAATTACCGGTTCTAAACCAATAATTTATAATAATTTCAACAAATTACCTTCATTACCGGTATAACACCAATAACTCTTATTCAAGCAATTTATTCATAACTAAATTCATATTCCTACAAACTAGGATAGAACAAACACTTACCTCGAAAGTTTACGAATGATTTAATCCGTAGCAATGCCCTTTCCTTTCGAATTTGACTCCAATCCAATCGTATCTATACACAATTGATTTAATATCATCAATACTACTCAACAAACTCATTCTTAAGACCAAATACCACTTTTACAATATTCTGCCATGAATAGTGAATTTCAACCCCGGGCCCACATGGTCGGAATTCGGGGTTAGAACCAAAATCCGGTTACCCATTCCCCCACGAGTTCATATATATAATTTGTTTCAAAATCGGACCTCAATTCGAAGTCCAATTCCCCAATTTATGAAAAACCCTATTTTCTAACAAAAACAAGAATTTTACCATGAAAATCTTTGATTTCTTATGAAAAACATGTTTAATGATGTTAGGAATTGAAAGAATTAAGTAAAAAGTGACTTACAATTCGTTTTGATGAAGAAGAAATCCTTGAAGAATCGCAAATGGGTGTTTTGGTTTTGTAAAAATGTGAAGAAATGACTGAAATTCGTGTTTTTCAGGTCTCTGTGTTCGCATTTGCGAACATGGGTTCGCAATTGCGAACCCCGACCATTTTCTGGAGTTTGAAAAATAAGCTAAGGGTGGGAAGTTCGCATTTGCGAACTTTTGTTCGCATTTGCGAAGCCAAGGAAAATCTGGGGTCTTCGCAATTGCGAACATATGTTCGCAATTGCGAACTAGGCTGCTTCCAGGGATTTTCGCATTTGCGACATAAGGTTCGCATTTGCGAACCAGCAGGCTTCTGAGCTTCTTCGCAATTGCGACATATTCTTCGCAATTGCGAAGACAGGCAATTACTGAAGGCCTCGCAATTGCGAGGTTTGGTTCGCATTTGCGATCAAGGTTCGCATTTGCGAGCCTTGCCTTACACTGTCCCCTTCGCAATTGCGAGAAATTCTTCGCAATTGCGAAGCCAACAGCTGGGTGAAAAACCAGCGGTTCAAAAATTCAGAATTTCATCCAACGGCCTATCAAATCTTTACCCGAGCCCCCCGGGCTCCAAACCAAACTTGTACACAACCTCAAAAATACATTATGGACTTGTTCATGCGATCATATCGCCAATATCACTTCGTTTTAATCAAATCAAGCCTCAAACTCATGATTTTCATACTTTTGATTTTCAAAACTTCTTAACTTGGAACTCGAGGTCCAAAACATCTCAAACGACATCCGAATGTCACCAAACTTTACAGAAATCACATATATAATATTTAAGACTTGTACCGGGCGTCGGAACCAAAATACGAGCCCGATACTAAGGTCAATTAATTTATTTCCTTTAATAATTGCATCAAAAACAATTTCACATAAAAATTCATAACTTGGGCTCTAGGCCTCAGAATTCGACTTCGGACGCATGTCCAAGTCCCATATTTTCCTACGGACCTCTCGGGACCATCAAATCTCGGGTCCGGATCCGTTTACCAAAAATGTTGACCGAAGTCAACCATATCAATATTAATATCATTTTTATCCAAATTTCTCATAGAATTCATATTTTCTATCACAAAATCTTTCCGGCTACATGCTCGGATCGTGCACGTAAATCGAGGCAACATAGAATGAGGTTTTCGAGGCCTCGAAGCTCGAAATGATTAATTAAATAAGTGATGACCCTTTGGGTCGTCACAATCTCCACCTCTAAAACAACCGTTCGTCCTCGAACGGACAAAAGAAGAAGTACCTGAGTCAGGAAACAAGTGTGGGTAGCGGCTCCGCATATCAGACTCGGACTCCCGGGTCGATGCCTCAGGAGGCTGACCTCTCCACTGAACACGCACAGAAGGATAACTCTTCGACCTCAACTGTCGCCGGTCTAGAATGGCTACCGGCTCCTCCTCGTAAGATAGATCATTGTCCAATTGGACATTACTGAAGTCTAACACATGTGTGGGATCGCCGTGGTATCTCCGAAGCATAGATACATGAAAAACTGGATGCACGGCTGATAAGTTAGGCGGCAAAGCTAATCTGTAAGCCACCCCTCCCACTCTGTCTAAAATCTCAAATGGACCAATATACCTAGGGCCGAGCTTGCCCTTCTTTCCGAACCTCATCACGCCCTTCATAGGCGACACCCGAAGCAATACTCGTTCACCGACCATGAAATCTACATCTCGAACCTTGCGATCCGCATAAGTCTTTTGCCTAGACTGAGCTGAACGCAATCTCTCCTGAATAGTCTTGACCTTATCCAAGGCCTCCCGAACTAAGTCTGTACCCAACAACCGAGCCTCTCCCGGTTCAAACCATCCAACCGGTGATCGACATCGCCTACCATACAACGCCTCATACGGAGCCATCCGGATGCTAGATTGGTAGCTGTTATTGTAGGCGAACTCTGCTAATGGTAGAAACCGGTCCCACGAGCCTCCGAAATCAATAACACGAGGCTCGAAGCATGTCCTCGAGAATCCGAATAGTCCTCTCGGACCGGCCATCCGTCCGAGGATGAAATGCTGTACTCAGCCGAACCCGGGTGCCTAACTCCTGCTCGGACCGCTCTCCCGAACCGCGAGGTAAGCTGCGTACCCCGATCGGAGATAATAGATGCGGCACTCCATGGAGACGAACAATCTCCCTAATGTAAACCTCCGCTAACCTCTCCGATGAGTAGGAGACGGATACTGGAATAAAGTGTGCCGACTTGGTCAGCCTATTAACAATGACCCAAATAGCATCAAATTTCCTCCGAGTCAAAGGAAGTCCAGAGTAACGAAATCCATAGTGATCCGCTCCCATTTCCACTCGGGAATTTCAATCCTCCGGAATACACCACCAGGTCTCTGGTGCTCATATTTCACCTGCCGACAATTTAGACACCGAGCAACATACGCAACGATATCTTTCTTCATTCTGCGCCACCAATAGTGCCGACGTAAGTCCTGGTACATCTTCGCGGCGCCTGGTTGAATAGAATACCGCGAACTGTGGGCCTCTGCTAAGATTAACTCTCGAATCCCTTCGACATTGGGCACGCAAACTCGACCCTGCAATTTCAATATCCCATCATCATCTAGATTTACCTGTGTGGCACCTCCCCGCTGTACTGTATCTCTCAACTCACGCAAATGAGGATCATCGAATTGCCTCTCACGGATACGCTCTAATAAAGAAGAACGAGCGACCGTGCAGGCTAACACTCTGCTAGGCTCAGAAATGTCTAATCTCACGAACCGGTTGGCTAAGGCCTGGACATCTAGAGCCAATGGTCTCTGACTGACCGGAATATATGCAAGACTACCCATGCTGGCGGACTTTCTACTCAATGCATCGGCCACCACATTGGCCTTACCTGGGTGATATAAAATAGTAACATCATAGTCTTTTAGCAACTCTAGCCACCTTCTCTGCCTCATATTCAACTCTTTCTGCTTAAACAAATACCGAAGACTCTTATGATCGGTGTATACTTCACATGCTACACCATACAAATAATGCCTCCAGATCTTCAATGCGTGAATAATCGCCGCCAATTCTAGATCATGCATTGGATAGTTCTTCTCATGAATCTTCAACTGCCTCGAAGCATAGGCAATAACTTTGCCATCCTGCATTAACACTGCACCAAGCCCAATACGGGAAGCATCACAATAAACGGTATAAGGTCCCGTACCTGTGGGTAAAACCAATACCGGTGCTGTGGTCAAGGTTGTCTTGAGCTTTTGAAAGCTCGCCTCACATTCATCGGACCATTCAAATTGAACACCCTTCTGGGTCAATCTGGTCAGTGGGGTTGCAATAGACGAAAATCCTTCTACGAATCGGCGATAATAGCCCGCTAACCCCAAGAAACTCCGAATATCCGTGGCTGATGTCGGTCTAGGCCAGCTCTTGACTGCCTCAATTTTCTTCGGATCAACCTGAATACCTGCTGCCGTCACAATATGACCCGGGAATGCAACTGAACTTAGCCAAAATTCACACTTTGAAAATTTTGCATATAGCTGGCTATTTCTCAGAGTCTGTAAGGCCACTCTGAGATGTTGCGCATGCTCCTCCTGATTGCGGGAATATATTAATATGTCATCAATGAAGACTATTACAAACAAGTCTAAATAAGGCCGGAACACCCGATTCATTAATTCCATAAAAGCTGTTGGAGCATTTGTCAACCCAAAAGACATGACCAGAAATTCATAATGTGCATACCGAGTGCGGAACGCGGTCTTAGGGACATCAGATGCCCTAATCTTCAGCTGATGATAGCCGGATCTCAAATCTATCTTTGAAAATACCTTGGCACCCTGAAGCTGGTCAAATAAATCATCAATTCTCGGAAGTGGATATTTATTTTTGATAGTCACCTTGTTTAACTGTCGATAGTCAATGCACATTCTCATCGAACCATCTTTCTTCTTTACAAATAATACGGGTGCACCCCACGGCGAAACACTGGGCCTAATGAAACCCTTTTCAAGTAAATCCTGCAACTGTTCCTTCAATTCTTTTAACTATGGCGGAGCCATACGGTATGGGGGAATGGAAATGGGCTGAGTGCCTGGAGCCAAATCAATGCGAAAATCAATGTCCCTATCGGGCGGCATACCTGGCAAGTCTGAAGGAAATACTTCAGGAAATTCGCGAACCACAGGCACAGAGTCAATAGAAGGAACCTCAGCACTAGAATCACGGACATAGGCCAAATAAGCCAAGCATCCCTTTCCAACCATACGCTGAGCTTTAACATAAGAAATAACATTACGGCTAGTATGACCTGAAATTCCTTTCCACTCTATATGAGGCGAATTCGGCAGAGCTAAAGTCACCGTCTTGGCATGGCAATCTAAAATAGCATGGTACGGAGATAGCCAGTCCATGCCTAGTATAATATCGAAGTCCACCATATTTAGGAGTAATAAATCAGCACGGGTCTCGAGACCCTCAATTACTATAATACATGACCGATGAACTCGATCAACCACAATAGAGTCGCCTACTGGTGTAGACACATATAGAGGAATACCCAAGTTACAGTAGGCATAGCCATGTAGGGAGCAAAATAGGATGACACATATAAATATGTAGACCCAGGGTCATATAGTATTGAAGCACCCTGTCACAGACAAGAATAGTACCTGTAATAACAACATTGGAAGACTCAGCCTCTGGCTGGGCTGGCACATCAAAACAACAGGGATGGGCCCCGCCTCCCTGAGCCACATCTCTAGGATGATCAACTACTGGATGTCCTTTACCTCTGTCGGTGCGAGCTCCACCTCTACGGTCCCTACCTCCACCTCTATGATCCCTACCCCTGCCTCTAGCTGGTTGAGCAGCCTATGGATCACCTGCTGGCTGAATCATGGGGCGAGGACCTTGCTGGTGAGATCTGTCAGAAGCTCGAGGGCAATACCTTGCAATGTGCCTAAGATCACCGCACGTAAAACAAGCCCTCGGCTGCTGAAAATGGCGAAGTGGTGGTGCACTGATAGGCTGCTGATCAGAGTAGCGTGGCCGAGAATTACGATCACCTGAAGCATCATGAGAAACCTGAAGAGCTGACTGATAAGGCCTAGGAGGATGGCCTCTATCATAAAAATCTCTATCTCCAGACGAGGTACCACTGAATCTACCCGAATTATGAGATCTCTTATCTGATCCATGTCTCGCTCCCTGTGACAGAGCCATCTCGATCCGGCGGGCTGCATTAGCCGCCTCCTGAAAAGTGATTTCAGTTCCTGCACCCATAGCCATCCGTAGCCGAATTGGCTGATTCAAGCCATCAATAAACCTCCTCACTCTCTCCCGCTCTGTGGGAAGTATGATAACAGCATGACGAGCCAGGTCCACGAACCTAGTCTCGTACTGTGTGACAGACATAGAACCCTGATAAAGACGCTCAAATTGCCTGCGCATAAACTCCCGCTGAGTTGTTGGAAGGAACTTCTCCAAAAATAATTCTGCAAACTGCTCCCAAGTCAAAGATGACGATCCCGCTGGCCTGGTTAGACAATAATCTCTCCACCAAGTCTTGGCGGAACCAGATAACCGAAAAGTAGCAAAATCCACACCATTTGTCTCCACGATACCCATAGTACGGAGAACTTCGTGGCAGCTGTATAGGAAGTCCTGTGGATCCTCTGAAGGAGTGCCACTGAATGTGGTAGTGAACAGTTTGGTAAACCTGTCCAATCTCCACAACGCATCAGCAGACATGGCTGCACCATCATTAGACGGAGTCGCAATAATAGGCCGAACTGCCTCAACTGGCTGAATCACAGGATTTTGAGCCTGGGGAATTAGTGGCTCCGGAGTGCGCGTAGCAGGAGTCTGATTACCTCCTCCGGCCTGAGAAGTGGCTGGTGCTACCGGTAATAAACCCGCTCTAGTGACATGATCCATAAAACCTGCTATCCGGACCAAAGCATCCTGAAGATCCGGTGAAAATAAAGCTCCTCCTGGGACCTGAGCTGGGCCTACTGGAGCTGCTGGGGACTGGAACCTCCTCCTCGATATGAGCCTCAGGTTCTGTCACTTGGGCCGCTGCTCGGGGCTGAGCTCTGCCCCTACCTTGGGCTCTAGGACGACCTCGACCTCGGCCTCTACCCCTAGCGAGAGCTGCCGCTGCTGGTACCTCGGGCTGCTGGTCAGTAGTTGAGGATGCACGTGTCCTTACCATCTGCGGAAGAACAGAGTAGAAGTTCAATTAACATTCAAAAGATCAAGTCGCACGACCGGAAAGAATAAAGAGAATATTTTCCTAACTCTGTAGCCTCTGGAGGATAAATACAGACGTCTCCGTACCGATCCTTCAGACTCTACTAAGGTTGTTCGTGAGTTGTGAGACCTATGCAACCTAGTGCTCTGATACCAACTTGTCACGACCCGGATTTCCCACCATCGGGGTCATGATGGCGCCTACTAAATGGAAGCTAGGCAAGCCAAATATTAATTACATCTCCATTAATTACTAATTTCTCTATTAACAACATAAAAATTACAGCGGAAGACTTAGTCAAATATGATAAAGAAAATCCAAATCCGATACACTACCCAAGATTGGTGTCACAATACTCACGAACTTCTAAGAATAATACACATAATTGTTTGAAAGAAATATAAGCTGTTTATCTCGATTACATGAGATAACGGAATGAAAAGCATAGATAGAAGAGACAACGGGTCCTGCGGACGCACTGCAAGGCTACCTCGTAGTCTCGGTAGTCGAAAAATCCACAAGTCTCTACTCTCGCTATCGCTGTCCGTAACCTGTATCCGCGCAAAAGAGAGCGAGTGTAGTATCAGCACAACCGACCCCATGTGCTCTGGTAAGTGCCGGCCTATCCCGGCGAACTAGTGATAAGACTAAGGCCAGTCACCCACCTAAACCTGTAGAGTTGCAATATAGATATATATATATATATATATATATATATATATACACAATACATTTATAAAGAAATACTCTTCTCTAAAATAACAGTCAATAACTCAAGTTATCCAGAATAATCTAATCAACAGAATAAACCTTACTTTCTTGTCTCAATTTCCTCTTTCATTTCATGTCTCGTGGTAGGCGTACCACCCGCTCCCAACTATCACGATAATTATCTCTTGTGGTAGGCGTACCACCCGCTCCCAAATATATCAATAGTTATATCTTGTGGTAGGCGTACCACCCGCTCCCAAATATATCAATAATCATATCTTGTGGTAGGCGTACCACCCGCTCCCAAATATATCAATAATCATATCTTGTGGTAGGCGTACCACCCGCTCCCAAATATATCAATCGGCTACCGGCAATTATGGCCAATGCCAAGATTTTAAGTCACTTTGTGGTCGGCGTACCACACGATCCCAATTTATAAAATATATATATTACCGGCATTTTGCCAATAATCTCTATATCAACAATATTTGTAATTACCGGTTCTATACCAATAATTTATAATAATTTCAACAAATTACCTTCATTACCGGTATAACACCAATAACTCTTATTCAGCGCAATTTATTCATAACTAAATTCATATTCCTACAAACTAGGATAGAACAAACACTTACCTCGAAAGTTTACGAATGATTTAATCCGTAGCAATGCCCTTTCCTTTCGAATTTGACTCCAATCCAATCGTATCTATACACAATTGATTTAATATCATCAATACTACTCAACAAACTCATTCTTAAGACCAAATACCACTTTTACAATATTCTGCCATGAATAGTGAATTTCAACCCGGGCCCACATGGTCGGAATTCGGGGTTAGGACCAAAATCCGGTTACCCATTCCCCCACGAGTTCATATATATAATTTGTTTCAAAATCGGACCTCAATTCGAGGTCCAATTCCCCAATTTATGAAAAACCCTATTTTCTAACAAAAACAAGAATTTTACCATGAAAATCTTTGATTTCTTATGAAAAACATGTTTAATGATGTTAGGAATTGAAAGAATTAAGTAAAAAGTGACTTACAATTCGTTTTGATGAAGAAGAAATCCTTGAAGAATCGCAAATGGGTGTTTTGGTTTTGTAAAAATGTGAAGAAATGACTGAAATTCGTGTTTTTCAGGTCTCTGTGTTCGCATTTGCGAACATGGGTTCGCAATTGCGAACCCCGACCATTTTCTGGAGTTTGAAAAATAAGCTAAGGGTGGGAAGTTCGCATTTGCGAACTTTTGTTCGCATTTGCGAAGCCAAGGAAAATCTGGGGTCTTCGCAATTGCGAACATATGTTCGCAATTACGAACTAGGCTGCTTCCAGGGATTTTCGCATTTGCGACATAAGGTTCGCATTTGCGAACCAGCAGGCTTCTGAGCTTCTTCGCAATTGCGACATATTCTTCGCAATTGCGAAGACAGGCAATTACTGAAGGCCTCGCAATTGCGAGGTTTGGTTCGCATTTGCGAACCCAACTGGTCCTGGGCACCTTCGCATTTGCGACCCAGGGTTCGCATTTGCGAACCCTGCCTTGACCTGCCACCTTCGCAATTGCGAGAAATTCTTCGCAATTGCGAAGACAACAGCTGGGTGAAAAACCAGCAGTTCAAAAATTCAGAATTTCATCCAACGGCCTATCAAATCTTTACCCGAGCCCCCGGGCTCCAAACCAAACTTGTACACAACCTCAAAAACACATTATGGACTTGTTCATGCGATCATATCGCCAATATCACTTCGTTTTAATCAAATCAAGCCTCAAACTCATGATTTTCATACTTTTGATTTTCAAAACTTCTTAACTTGGAACTCAAGGTCCAAAACATCTCAAACGACATCCAAATGTCACCAAACTTTACGGAAATCACATATATAATATTTAAGACTTGTACCGGGCGTCGGAACCAAAATACGAGCCCGATACTAAGGTCAATTAATTTATTTCCTTTAATAATTGCATCAAAAACAATTTCACATAAAAATTCATAGCTTGGGCTCTAGGCCTCAGAATTCGACTCCGGACGCATGTCCAAGTCCCATATTTTCCTACGGACCTCTCGGGACCATCAAATCTCGGGTCGGATCCGTTTACCAAAAATGTTGACCGAAGTCAACCATATCAATATTAATATCATTTTTATCCAAATTTCTCGTAGAATTCATATTTTCTATCACAAAATCTTTCCGGCTACATGCTCGGATCGTGCACGTAAATCGAGGCAACATAGAATGAGGTTTTCAAGGCCTCAGAAAGCTCGAAATGATTAATTAAATAAGTGATGACCCTTTGGGTCGTCACAGTTTTATTCTTCACCTTTATGTGCAGAAGAGCAATAAATGTCACTATAATCATGTGCCTAATATTTAATAAGGGTAGTTTAGTCATACTAGGTAATTTTGTATAGGATTTAGTATTTTCTTAATGGGCGTGCTAAAAGTAAAAGAGACACTTATTATGACCGGAGGGTGTATATATTTCAAACTTTTTTGTCTCAATTAAGAACGTATACCCTGCCTTTATATTCTGAATGGGTCACTGGTTGGCTTTGGTAGTGGCAAAAAGATCTACATTTGTACAAGATAAGTGTGCATGATATGAAGTTATATATATCTGTAAACAATTCTTGACTT
Source organism: Nicotiana noctiflora (assembly GCA_032618575.1). NCBI lineage: Eukaryota > Viridiplantae > Streptophyta > Magnoliopsida > Solanales > Solanaceae > Nicotiana > Nicotiana noctiflora. Next base: position 112,675 of record JASVEL010009468.1, on the reverse strand, counting down.
AGAGTGGGGTCTAAATGCAGCCTTGTTGATCGACCAGGCTAGTATTTTCTGTCAAATCTCGCAATATAGGAGTCCCCCAAGTGAGCCCCCAGATTCCTGTATTACTAAAATAAACATCAGCAACCTTGTCTTCTCCAGCCAATTTCAACATAGCAATTGCTCTAGAAAGGTGATCAGTCCACCACCTAAAAGATCGACAACCATAAAAATGTTTTACTATATGCCTGTTCGTCTGTTGTTCTCTCACTGGATAAAGTAAAACACGATATATTTAGTTATATTAAACTTAGGCCATAAATTATGTCAGCTAATGAAGTGCCAGGTTCAGACAAATACCAAATCCTCAAAGTGATTCCTTATTAACGCAAAAAATAAAAGGAAAAAACAAGGGTATATACGGGTAAAATCGAGCTCATGGTGCACCCTGGCCTCTGACAATATAAGCCACGTTCGAGACATGATGACAAGGGGCCGACATTGAGGCGAAAGTCCCGTTGAGTCGGAATCCATGAGCATGACGCCTGCCCCCGAGAATATCGGGATCGTAGTTCCAGATTGGTCTTCACCTCGAACGATTTCGGGGAACATTTTTGGACAATCAAGCATAGCCAACGGAAGGCCAAAATATCTGTGACCGGCCGTGTATCATGGCGGGGATCTTGGCAAGTATCGATAAGGATCCGACAATCAGTTAAGCAGAAGATATTTTACCTTTTATAGAGTTGTACCTAAGGTAGGACTCCCATACTATATAAAGGGGATCTAATAATTTATGAAACACATTTTATCACGCATTCCAAAACATTATATTATTTTCTCTGTTATTTAGCTTTTTTCCTCTTGTTCATTAGTTTGCTATAGTGATCGATCGAGGGTAAACATTTCACCAAGGTTGAATTTAATTTTATCTTTACTCATTCAATCTAATCCAAGTCATAGCTTTGTATCATATTAATCCGCGTATCTTTAAAATCAACTAAAATTCAATTGTTATTCGATTTTGAGTGTAAACCGTTTGGCATCCTCCATGGGGCTAAGGATAAAAGTGGCTATTTGATACAAATTGTTATAACACGCCCTATTTTATACTTGTTCTTTGGAGTATCTTTGATTTCAGGTAAAATTTTGAAATATCGAACTCCTAGGTCGCCCCTCTAAATATGGATGCTGAATTCGGCCACCATGGTGAGAATAACAATGTAGCACTTGGTATCAATGTGCCGCCCGTCGACCTCAACAAAGTTCCAGTTACGGACCCGATCGACGCAAGCTCGCATATGGCCATCAATGTAAATTAGACTACCTATCCTGAGAACAACATCCATAGAGAGGTTCGATCGAATACACAAAATACGCACGGCGGAGAAGATGATGGGTCAACTTGCGGGTGATCTTCAAAATGTTATAGGCTCAGCAGGCAACAATTGCCCGGCTCCAGAACCAAAGCCGCAGCCCGAGCAGAATTAAGCCCGAGCCGTCCCGAGAAGTTACCCACAGAAATGAAGCGATCACAGAGAGCCCGACTGAAAATGAATCGGGGACCAACCCCGAGATCATAAAAATGCTTGAGGAGCTGACAAAACGGGTCAAATCAGGAGAGAAGAAAATCGAGGCCAACAACCAAAAAGTAAAAACTTACAATTCTAGGGTAGATAAAATACCGGGAGCACCGTCGATATTAAAAGGCCTAGATTCCAAGAAGTTTGTTCAAAGACCTTTCCCTCATTGCGCATCTTCGAAGCATATACCTAAGAAGTTTTACATGCCCGAGATTCCTAAGTACAATGGAGTGACCGACCCAAATAAGCATGTGACCTCCTATGCGCCATCAAAAGGAATGACTTGGAAGATGACGAGATCGAGTCTGTCTTGCTGAAAAAGTTTAGGGGAACTCTATCAAAGGGAGCTATGATAAGGTATCACAACCGACCTCCTAATTCTATTGACTCGTTTTCTATTATTGTAGATTCCTTCGTAAAAGAGCATGCCAGGGCTATCAAGTTTGAAACCAGCAAGTCAGACCTTTTCAAAGTAAAACTGAGGGACAATCAGATGCTTAGAGAATTCATGTCCCGGTTTCAAATGGATAAAATGGATCTGTCTTCAATCGCGGCCGATTGGGCCGATTTAGCATTCACCAAGGGACTCAATGTTTGAAGCTCATTGGCTTCACATCAGTTGAAACAAAATATGGTAGTATATCCGGCTGTTACTTGGGTCGGCGCCTCAAGAAGATGATCAACTTGGGACCCTTTCCAGGTTTGTTTATCCCATCAGAACCATCGATAGAGTCAAAAGATACGTTCATCATTAACGGAGATCAAGCAGGGATCATTATCAACCATACAACAGGGACCGAAGAGGTAATTTATCTGGGAAAAACTCCGTGAGAAGTGAAAGAAGAAGTGGTCAATATCAGAACAATCGGGGACTCGTGAGAAAAAATAGTTTTGACAGGCCCATATGGCCTAAGGAAGCACCAAGGCTTTAGGAATACAATAATGTCGATGTCGATGCCATCATATCCTCCATCTGGCACATTAGAGATGCCAAATGGCCTCGACCTCTATCTTTTGATCCATACCAAAGATATCTTAATCTAATATGCAAATATCGTGGCACCCACGGCCATAGAAAAGAGGATTGTCTACAATTAAGAGAGGAAGTAGCACGACTATTAAACAAAGGACATGTACGAGAGTTCCTAAGCGATCGAGCCAAGAATCATTTCAGGAATAGAGATGCTAAAGAACAGATCATGCAGCAAGAACCTCAGCATGTCAGTAACATGATCATCGCTGGGATCGATATTCCCAAGGGGGCGATGTTAAAATACACCAAAGTATCCATCATAAGGGAAAACGAACTCAGGATTACATGCCTCAAGGAACCTTGTCTTTCAATGATGAAGACACAGAAGGGATCGTGCAGGCCCACAACGATGCACTAATAATATCTGTACTCATAAATAAATCTCGAGTTAAGCATGTGTTAATTGATATTGGTAGCTCGGCCAACACTATCAGATTGAGGGATGTGGAATAAATAGATCTACAAGATCAAATCATGCCTTCAATCTGAGTCCTAAACGGATTCAACATGGCATGTGAAGCCACTAAAGGGGAGATAACATTAATAGTGAATGCCGCCGGTGTCGCGCTCTCTTTTTCCTTATGGAGTCCGGGTTTTGACATTCATTAGGAACAACTAATTTCCTTTTGGGAATTGGGTATTTGAAGTTGAAGAGTCGCCACTAACATATTTAAGGTGCATTAGGGCACCTAAAGCAAGTAACTCATGTAACCAATTTGCATTACAAGAGATTTGGGTAAGGGCTCGAAATAATCTCGAGGGGTAGGTGTTAGGCACCCCTCGCGGTCCACAACGGTGGGTCCCATCCGAACGTGAATTAGTCATTAAAGAAACAAAGCACATAAATGCATAAAGTTTATTTAAACAGGGAAAAAGGGGTCCTAGGTTTGTTAGCCTACAGGATCACATCTGTACAATACCCGGTAAGCCTTTCTCAAATCGAGGGGTTACACAGGACATTAGAGCATAGGTCATCATATCCTTTACTACACAATTACCCTCCCCTTGGTCATAGTCTAAAATGTTCTAACAACCTTAAGATGTATCCTATGTGTGCATTACTCGTCCCTTTACTTATATAGTCCCGGAGGTATTTAGGACTTCTAGTTAAGGTGGATCTAGACTCACCTACAATAATGAAAAGGCGCAAATTCTAGGTGACAAATAAAACACGTAGGACTATACCAAAGATAAAATAACTAAAAGTCTCACATTTTTACCTCCACAAATAGAGCAAACAAGTGCACGTCTCAAACAATAAATTTTAGATGTTTTAGAGAGGTCCTGGAACAGAATATCAAGATGAGCATGGCAAGTAGAGAATATGCAGCATTGAGTTAAAGCGTTAAATACCTAATCAATTTGCCTACTGATTTTAGAATCTGTTGAATCTGGATAGTTCACAAATACGCACAGCATAGTTTCCAGTTTTTATTAGATATTAATTACCTACAGGCTTGCCTAGGCAGGGATACCCTATAAACATGCTTCCTAAAATGTAATCAGGATCAATTTAAAACAAACAGTTTTGAACTTATTAAGTCCTATAGGCATGCTGGTCTAGGTGCTGAACATTACAGAGCTGGTTTACATACATTTAATCCTAGAACATGATATCTAGGTGTTGGGATTGCTTTTAAACAGGATAGTTAATGATTTATGCGACGTAGACCTGGTTTTAAAGCGAACGCAATAACAGTCCTAAAACAGGATCTCTAATGTACATAACAAATGGACGCTTTTGTTAAGCAGGATTATAGTAGTAATTTAATAACAAAATTTCTATGTGATCATGATTATGCAGAAGCAGAATTTCGTAACAAATGATGTCTTGAGCCTATAACATATTTTCTACCATTCCAAACAATCCTAAAATCATGATTTCTAAAGCAAGTAAACATAATAAACCTAAGGTATTATTTCTAAGGCAAGTAAGCATAGTAAACATAAAGACATGATTTCTACCCGATTTCTCTCACTGAAATCATATAAGAATCCCCTTGCCTTTTACTAATTTCCCAAATATCTGTTTACAATGATTACTATTACAAACCAAAAATGAACTACATAATAAATAAAAGCTATACTATAGGGAGCCTGCAATAGGCCCATTGTGAACCTGGAAATACCAGGCCTTCAAACAGTCCCAGATGCTATAGTCTCATGATTGTATCTTAGTATCTTGGTGTGTCAAAGTTTCTTATATGCGTATCTTGGTGTGTCAAAGTTTCCAAGGGCCTCAGGGAGCCCGGGCAATGCTCACACAGGATCCTTTTAAATAAAAGATTATGTACAGTGTGAAAGGGCCAACCCTAGGGTGCTAGAGTTCGAATAGTCTAGGCTCGATCGATAGGATTTACTGTAAGGGACAAATGGTTAAACAAACTATGCCCACATAAACCACCCGATCCATGACACAAAGGTTGTACACATGAGTAATGTCACAACCCGGATTTTTCCCCAACATCAGGATCGTGATGGCGCCTACTCGTGGTAGCTAGGCAAGCCACTGTATTCATACTATCCTGTTTTTAATACAATTTTAATTAAATAAATGCGGAATACTTTATCGAAATAGTATTAAGCAGTTTCAAGGTAAAACCATACTGAAAATCCTCTACCCAAGACGTGGAGTCACCAACTCACGAACTACTACCGAATACTACACATAAAAGTCTGAAAGAAATATAACATAATCTGTGTGTCTCGGAACAAAGAGACTAAAGCTAAAACATAAGTAAAGAGAGAGACGCCGGGCTTGCGGACGTCTGCAAGCTACCTCGGTCTCAAATGTGATTAACTTCCACGCAATCGATTTACTGCTGCTGCTCCTGATCGTAACCTGGACCTGTGCAAAAACGCACAGAAGTGTAGTATCAGCACAACCGACCCCATGTGCTGGTAAGTGCCTGGCCTATCCCGGCGAAGTAGTGACAAGCCTAGGACCAGACACCCACATAAACCTGTGCAGTTGCAATATATATATATATATATATATATATATATATATATGTACATAAACATTTATAAGGAAATACTCTACTCTGCAATAACAATCAATAACTCATAATATCCAGATTAATCTAATCCACATAATTAAATCTTACTTTCGTGTCTCAATTCTTTATTTTTCTTTTCATATCTCGTGGTAGGCGTACCACCCGCTCCCAATTGTATCAATAAATTATATCTTGTGGTAGGCATACCACCCGATCTCATTGTATCAATAATTATATCTTGTGGTAGGCGTACCACCCGATCCCAATTCTTTAATATATATATTACCACAAATAACAAGAATTAACCAAGTAATAACACAATAAGGAATATCTCAAAGAACTCAACAATTAACAACAGGGTTAATAAGTTCACAAGGAAAACAAGGTATAATGGAAACACAAGTAATATCAAGACAAGGAATGGCAAATAGTTGCACGGCATCACCCAAATAAAATATAATGGAAAAACAAGTAATATCAAGTCAAGGAATGGCAAATAGTTGCACGGCATCACCCTTCGTGCTTTTACTCTCATCCTCACCAAATAAGCAAATAAAGTACACGGCATCACCCTTCGTGCTTTTACTCTCATCCTCACCAAATAAGCAAATAAAGTGCACGGCATCACCCTTCGTGCTTTTACTCTCATCCTTACCAAATAAGCAAATAAAGTGCACGGCATCACCCTTCGTGCTTTTACTCTCATCCTCACATCCATAGTACGGCATGATCCTTCGTACATGGTTCAATAACAGGGCACGGCATGATCCTTCGTGCATAATCAATAAATAAACATGGCACGGCATTAACCTTCGTGCATAAATAAATAAACATGGCACGGCATCACCCTTCGTGCATTATCACTCTTCCTCACCCAAATAACAATCACGGTTAAGGGCAAAGAAAGAAACAACAATTTATAAACCGTCCCATCAAGGGCAATCAATAATTATCTTCACAACAAGTCCCAACAAGGGAAAACAATAACATTTCATCTGTAATATATCTCAAAATAATCATTTTTCAACGACTCACGGTCATACTAGACGCTAGTGTATGGATGCTCGTCACCACGGCCCATACACCGCACTCGATCACATAACACATAACACATAATCCTATTCCCTCAAGCTAGGATAGAACAAACACTTACCTCGAATGCTTATGAACAATTCAATCCGTGGAAATGTCTCCTTCTTTCAAATTTGGCTCCAATCCAATCGTATCTATACATAATTGATTTAATATCATCAATACTACTCAACAAACTAATTCTTAAGACCAAATACAACTTTTACAACATTCTGCCCGGAATAGTGAATTTCAACCCCGGGCCCACATGGTCGGAATTCGGGGTTAGGACCAAAATCCGGTTACCCATCCCCCACGAGTTCATGTATATAATTTGTTTCAAAATCGGACCTCAATTCGAGGTCCAATTTCCCAATTTATGAAAAACCTATTTTCTAACAAAAACAAGAATTCTACCATGAAAATCTTTGATTTCTTATGAAAAACATGATTAATGATGTTAGGAATTGAAAGAATTAAGTAAAAAGTGACTTACAATCGTTTTGATGAAGAAGAAATGTGTGAAGAATCGCAAATGGGTGTTTTTGTTTTGTAAAAAGTGAACAAATGAACTGAAAATCGTGTTTTATAGGTCTCTGTGTTCGCATTTGCGAACATGGGTTCGCAATTGCGAACCCCGACCAATTTCTGGAGTTTGAAAAATAAGCTAAGGCTGGGAAGTTCGCATTTGCGAATATTTGTTCGCATTTGCGAATATTTGTTCGCATTTGCGAACACTGGCAGATAAAGAGATGTTCGCATTTGCGAACTAATGTTCGCATTTGCGAACCAAGGCAGTATGGGGAATGTTCGCATTTGCGAACTTTTGTTCGCATTTGCGAACATAGGCAGGCACTGGGGACCTTCGCAAATGCGAACAATTGTTCGCATTTGCGAACAAGGCTGGCTTCAAAGGGGGCTTCGCATTTGCGATAAAGGTTCGCATTTGCGAGCCTTGCCTTACATTGTCCCCTTCGCAATTGCGAGAAATTCTTCGCAATTGCGAAGCCAACAGCTGGGTGAAAAACCAGCAGTTCAAAAATTCAGAATTTCATCCAACGGCCTATCAAATCTTTACCCGAGCCCCTCGAGCTCCAAACCAAACATGTACATAACCTCAAAAACACATTATGAACTTGTTCGTGCGATCACATCGCCAATATCACTTCGTTTTAATCAAATCAAGCCTCAAATGCATGATTTTCATACCTTTAGTTTTCAAAACTTTCAAACTTGGGACTCAAGGTCCAAAACATCTCAAACGACATCCAAATGTCACCAAACTTTACGGAAATCACATATATAATATTTAAGACTTGTACCGGGCGTCGGAACCAAAATACGAGCCCGATACCAAGGTCAATTAATTTATTTCCTTTAATAATTACATCAAAAACAATTTCATAGAAAAATTCATAACTTGGGCTCTAGGCCTCAGAATTCGACTCCGGACGCATGTCCAAGTCCCATATTTTCCTACGGACCTCTCGGGACCATCCAATCTCGAGTCCGGATCCGTTTACCAAAAATGTTGACCGAAGTCAACCATATCAATATTAATATCATTTTTATCCAAATTTCTCATAGAATTCATATTTTCTATCACAAAATCTTTCCGGATACATGCTCGGATCGTGCACGTAAATCGAGGCAACATAGAATGAGGTTTTCAAGGCCTCAGAAGCTCGAAATGATTAATTAAATAAGTGATGACCCTTTGGGTCGTCACAAGTAACCTTGTATATTACACACAGAAACGAAAGGAAGTTTCTACCTTGCATATAAATATTCTACCCCTTTAAAAAATTTCTTCCTTATAGTTGGTCCCCTAAGGATATCGAGACCAATGGCCACCTTACTCGAGAAGTGTCGTCCAACGCAGATTCGGACAGCCTGGGATAGCAAAACCTGGGGGCACAATGCCTACTAGACAGTGCCCGAACTTTAAGGGCTACATCGACCCCCATTAGGGAACGATTGTCTTGGGTAATCCCGAAAGACTTGGGGTAACAAGCCCGTTGGAAAACACCCAAACTAAAAAGGCTACGGCTGTCCTAGAATAACTTGTTGACGTTCGAGGCCCGTAATCAAAATAAAAGGCCTTGAAAATTTCTAAACCGGTTCAAAAGGCTACCATCATCAAATTGTAATCTAAAATATTCTAAATACTTTTAGGAAATCTCCCGGTCATACTGAGCCCCCACGAGTCTTAAGAAAAATAATATCAAGAACGAGGCATGTTCGAACCTCCAAACAAGACCTAATTATTATGTGCTAAGGCATTCGATATCTTTGCAATCGTAAAGAAAAAGCAAAAAAAAGCTTGAAATTTGTTGAAGGAAAAAGACCTTATATATATTAAAAGTTATTACAAAGGCCAAATGGCCTCGACAATGATTTTTACAAAGTCTAAACAAACTTGAAAAAAAAAAGAAATATATACAGAAGGCAAAAATGAAAAAATATCCGCAAAGGCATCTAAGCAGCATGGTCTTCGTCGGAGCCCGCCTCGTCACCAGGACCATTAGGGTTTTCTCCGTCCCTGGATCTTCCAGGACCCTTGGAATCATATTCTTCCTCCGGATATGACAACTTTTTGGCCTCATCCCCGAGCCCCTTAGCACTTTTGATCTCTACCAATAAATCAAAGCCCCAAGCATGAACCTTCTCGAGGGCCTCCCTTCTGGACTACCATTTAATGTATTCGACAATATCTTTCAGGCGGTCCTAGACTGCCTCGGCATTGGCTTTATACTGGGCCACAATCTTATCAACATCGACCTTGGTTATTTCAACCACTGACTTAGCCGCTTTAAGTTCCTTGGCGTGGGTCTCTCAATCGGCAACAACTGAGCTTAGTTTAGATTGGAGCTCCTCAATTTTATGGGACTGCACCTCAGACTTCTCCCTCGTTGCTTGATGTTGACCTCAGCCAAAGCAAATTGCGCTCTGGTAGCCTTCTTTTCCAAAGCCTCAACCATGATTACATCCATATCTACCAAGACTGGTCGATCTGATCAATCTTTTGTTGGACCTGCGGGTTATGACAATTAGTCACCATGTCTAGCTCATTGTCACTAACTTCAAAGATTTTAATCTCTTCCACCAGTTTGCCGTGTTCTTTTTGAGCCGCATCCAACTCCGCTTGAAGGCTCTGAGCTTCTCCTTCACGTTGCTCACTGAGAAGTTTGTACATGTCTCTCTTCTCAATGAGCTTTTTGGATTCGACCTTGAATTGGCTTAGCTCATCTCGATACCAGAGGAAGGCCTGGTGGTGAAGCACCAAGGCCTGCAAATATGAGAAGAAATATTAGGATCACCAATAACCATAACTGAAAATTGAAAATGATTGGTGATACCTTACCCAGTTCAACATTTGTTGTGCTTCGTTGAACATGCATGAGGAATCCACCTCATTCATTTTTGCATAGTTTTTTCGGTTACCAGGCATTGAAGGTAACTAGCTACCCCTACGGGAGCAGAACCTAGGCATCCTCCGGAACGCTGATGAAAATTAACTGCTTCCAACCAGGATCCCTACTCGGGGAAAGAAACCAGTTGACCAGTCTCGGGCTCGAACTAGACCCACATGCCCCGAGGGCAAGCTTTGCCTAATTCGGTGGCATCCTCTATGGCGGTTGAATCCAAGCCATCAAAAATGATTTGGAATCGATCGTTCACTACATGGACACCCTCATTCGATCGTTCCTACATCGTTTGAGCTTCACCGAACATCGATTTCGTGAACAAAGGTGATCCTGTTATATTAATGAAATTGGGCAGGGCAGAACCGTTGTCTTGAGGGTTCTTGACCCTCACTACTGCATTGGCCTCTTAGACTTGACAAGGATTGGCCTCCGTTATTTTCCCTTCTACTGCCACCCGTTCCTCAGGCACAGACGGCACATGGTACAGAAAATGTTCGTCCTCCTCGGACGCGTCCCTGAGCTGGAGGAGTGAATCTGAGTGAAGCACTCAGTAGATGGTGCTCTCCTTAACTTATGCACCAGCCTTCTTCATGTTTTCTTTTTATCCAAGCTCGGGGAACTCAAAGTCCTCTTTCTTTTATTCACTCCGGACTGCCTTGGAGCAGTAAACTTCACAAGCAAGTCCTCTCTACTAACTGGAGGCCTAATCTCGACATCCTTAGGCAAGATTTCAAAAGGTAATACAAGAAATAAGTACTTGATAATAAAAAAAGATGCCTAATACAACCTCACCGGGAAAGAGATCTACCATGGGAACAAGCCTCCCAATGGCCCTTCGAGAGTTTGCGCCACGAGCGCTCGGAGTAGGGCATATGTGAGACGATGCCCTCGACCCAATCCTTGAGTCGAGGGATAGTATTTGGGGCTCGAGCGAGGTTTGCATCACTACGAGTACTGATAAGGAAAAGAGAAGTAAACATAAAATCAGCGATTGAAGGGAAGTTCTACTTATCTGATGCATTTCACTTCTCAGAGAATGGTCTGCATTCTGCCGGAATCAAGTCTGAAGTCCTCACTCAGACAAAATGGCCTTGCTAGCCTCGATCGCAGTCATCATCGATACTTGATAACGGGGCCTTACTGGCCCTACGCACCAGCTTTTTCGGCCCCCTCGGAACAGTCAGGGACTGTACAAATAGAGTAGATGATCCATAGTAAAACAACATGAGTCGACTTTGTCCACAAAAAACCGTAGGCGAATAACGATCCTCCATATTGAAGGATGGATCTGACCGACGCATACCACGTATCTCTTACAGAAAACTATGATGATCGAGTCCACTCATCCCAATATAAAGGGATAAGTGTAAACACCAATGTATCCCTCGACATGGGTGGTAATGGCCTCCTCAGGGTTGGGAACCACTATATTTTTATCAGCCCTATTGTAGTCTTTTCGGACTGTAGGGAGGACCTCTTCAATGATCGAGCAGATGTATCTCGAAACATCTTCGCACTGACCATGTACGGAAGAAGCTTTTTCAACCTTGAAATTGTCGTTGACTGAGCACCCCCTGGGGATAAGCATTTTCAAGGGAGGTTCGACTACTTGTTCATCAACTGTTATGAGGAAAATCTGGGAAAAATTGAGAAAGAAAGGAAGTTGAAGAACTAGACTTGGTGGCTTGGTAACAATATAGGTGAATTTTTTTGTAAAGGACATTGAGTAACGGAGGTAAAAACGCTAAAAGAGAAAATAAACGATGGAGGGAGTACTTATAATAGTTAGGCGACGTTTCATGTCCATGGATGCCAACCGGCGGCCGACATGCATTTAATGTCATTATGACGTGACTGACGAGACGTTTTGCATTTTTATAATTTCCGATATGACCTATCGAAGAAAGAATCAGGAAGCTCATGTCGTTTCTCTTCAACTTATTCTCCGAGAAACAAGGGGACTATCTGTATACGGGTAAAATCGAGCTCATGGTACCCAGGCTTCCGACAAGATAATCCAGGTTTGAGACATGATGACAAGGGGCCGACATCGAGGCAAAAATCTCGTCGAGTCGAAATCCGGGGTATGCCGCCTGCCGCCGAGAATATCGAGGTAGTTCCGGATTGGTCTTCACCTCGAACGATTTCGAGGAACATTATGGGACAATCAAGCATATCCAATAGAGGCCGAAATATCCATGACTGGCCGAATATTACGGCGGAGATATCGGCACGTATCGATAAGGAGTCGGCAATAGTTCATCAGAAGATTTTTTTTACCTTTTATAGAGTTGTACCTAAGGTAGGACTCCCCTACTATATAAATGGTGTTTGATATTTCATGAAACACATTGTATCACGCATTTCAAAGCAATATATTATCATTTTCTCCGTTATTTAGTTTTTTCCTCTTGTTCATAAGTTTGCTATAGTGAGCCCTAATCGATGGTTTCACCAAGGTTGAATCTATCCTATTCGTGTGGTTTGAATTTAATTTTATCTTTAGTCATTCAATCTAATCTAATTCATAGCTTTGGGTCAAATTAATCCGCATATCCTTAAAACCAGATACAAATTCAATTGTTATCCTATTTTGAGGGTAAAGAAAAGGTAAGGCTGGAAAAACTTGCCTTAATAATACTGTCTAAGAGACTGTACACATCTGTTATAATCCAATTTGCTACTTGTTGACTAGCTCGTGAAATTACATCCACAAGTTTTAAATAGGAAAGAGCTTATATTGAGCTTGAGGTGAAGTTCAGTGCATTGACTCTATATATATATATATATATATATATTCCTTTTTCACTATCACATTAAATTACCTTCAATAACATGGATAGCTACTGTTATAACAAATATAATCTTCTATAACTTGCAAAATAATCCATTATTACATTTTAAATTACACATATATAAATCTCTTTCTGGACGGGGCAGTTGGATAGCACATTTCTGGTCATGCTTGCCTAACACTGGAAGGGACAAATAACACTACTTTCTCGTGATCCTGACCTCAAATTAAAATACAATCAGTCTCGGATTCAATATTGTGTTCGATTTTAACTTCTGAAAAATTGTAGTAGTAGGTAAGAGCTTAGCTTATTGTATATATATGTTGAGTGTCATATTTGCAAGGAATGGAGAAACATAATAATTGATGAGTGATGAAGCATGTGTTGCCATAGGAGGAACGGCCACCCTTATATTGTCTCCTAATTTTCCTAAACTATAGATCCTCTTTAATTTCAAGTTAAGTAAACGTTACCCTCTTTACTCTATGATTTTATTTGGTTAGTTCATATGACTGATTAAGCAGGAAATATATACTTGAGTTGACGTTGAAAAAAAAAGTTGGTAGAAAGACTGGAAACTGAGTTAGTTGTGTTAACGTGAATTTCACATTGAAAAATTATTTGTTAAAGTTAAAGATTTTGTGAGAGGCAACTAGTATAGTATTGATCTAAACAAACTTTCATATAAACCAGTATTTCAATGTTCTACTTGAAGTTCGATTTCTAAAGTTTATATATATCTTTAATTTGAAAATACTAATGACCTAACTAGTATTTGAAGAGAAATTCAGATGCGCATTACTCTTTGTATTTAAAAAGTAAAATTGATAGTGGAGTGTAAATGATGCTATTGAGTGCAATTTACTCTTTGTATTTTTTTTTTTTAATTTTCTTCCTTTGTGTTATGTTGAAAAAGATCAAAAAGAAGTTACCACATTTACTAGAGCCAGCTCGCAGAAGAAATAGAAAGCAAGGACTACGAAAGAAGCACTCATGAGTATGACATATGAATGTTAGAAAAAAGAAGAAGAGAATGCTTGCGGAGGCAGAGCTAGAATTTAAAATTTATAAATTTTGAATTTGTCCATAAATTTATACCTCATTTTAGTTACTGAGTTTAGGATTAAATATACAGACATAATTAATGAATTTTATCTAAGCAAAATTAAAATTATTAGATTTGTCCGAATCCGTAAGGAATTCTTCACTAACTTCGCCTATGTGCGTATGGTTAGAGATAGTGCATGAGTTAGTGAAGGTCATGATATGAACTGAATTTATGAGCGTCACAATCTTTATCAAGTTAAGGAAACTTTATCCTATAAAAAATGAGAAAAATATAAAGGTTGAAAACGTGCTAGGTTAAAATACATATATAAAGTCTTGCATGTGGGTTGCATAAGCTTTGAGTCAAACTTAGTACTAAAAACTAATGAAAAATATGGTATCTATCAGTTTCGTTCTCGTAGGGGAACCTAACTTGCCCTTTTGTAATTCTCAGTGTGGGAAATAAATAAGATGTGAATATGCATGTGCTCTTTGTACTATTTACTACATTTTTCTCGTCTCTTTTTGAGTTTTATAACTTGTAAAGTTAATCATCTAATTGTTATGAATTAATTGACGCTTTATATTCTTTTATTCCTTTTTTTCTAAAATGAGTGTCATAAGTTGTCTCGTTGAGCTCCATTTAATTGGCTAGTGTTTCGCATGCTTTTTGTTAGCTTATTTGTATTGTTTTCTTTTTTATATCGTGATGGATATTTGGTACTCCATAATAGAATAGGTAACATTTAACGACAGCCACATGATTAATTGGGGGAAAGCTCAATCTGACAGCTTGAGATGGAACAACAGCGAATCTTATGATGTGGATTTGAGTTGAAAAAGTGAGTGTCCAAATATTTATTTAATTTTGTCTGTATTTTCTCACACATACACACACACACACATATATATATATATATATATATATATATATATATATATATATATATATATATATATATATATATATATATATATAAAATGGTTGGTTCATTTTAACATACATATACCATGTGTCCAAGATGTCACATATTCGAGTCGTGAAAATAATCTCTTGTAAAAATGTAATGCAAGGTTATGAGGGTATGTTTGACTAAGTTTATAAGCTAGTCAAACTACCTTATAAGTACTTTTGGGTTTATCTACGCGTTTGGTAAAGTTAAAAGTGCTTATAAGTCAAAAAATAAGTCAAAAATCATAAGCTGGTTACCCCCAGCTTATGAATTTTAGCTTATAAGCACTTTTTAAGTTTGACCAAAATCTTTACTATTTTTCCCTAAAATTCCTTTTCAAAACAAAACTCCTACATCGATACTCACTACATCATGTATTTTTTCAACTTAAACCCCCCGCCTCTTCAAGTTTGCAATTCTCATTATCTATTTGAGGTAATCAAATTCTCTATTCCTTTGCATATTTGTATCTATATAATTATGTATTAATTATTAAATGTATGTAATAAACGGAGACATATCAATTTTTTGGCATATTGTTTTTAGGTGCTATGGTAATGAAGACAATGTTTCTCTTCAAATAGATTATTCTATTTTAGGTTTATTCTTTTACTAAGAAACTTTGTCAATTTATTAGTTATTATAATTATGATTATATGATATCATAAAATAAATTATATTTATCATAAAAATTATCTTATCTAATCACAGTTGTATTTAAAATAAAATGACAAATAGAATATTTTTTATTTGAATCGATCTACAATCCAAAATTTTGAAGAAATTACGTCCTTATAAGTATAAATAGTTCTAAGGTTATTCAAGTCATTATCAGCACGTTGTTTTATCAAATACTGCAGCACGAAATTGTCAATTTCCGCACTTATATCCAAACACGTAACTGCTTATTTATTAAATTAGTTTCGGCACTTACAAGTGTTTTTCAACACGTAATGCTTATCAGCTACTTCAAATTAGCTAATTCAAATGGACTATATATACGAATAAACTCCTATGGTCTGACATTTTACTGAATTCTGCGCATCGCAAAAATTTAGTACACCATGCTACCTTTTTTTATTTATGGCTGGATCCCACAGTCCTACGCTGCTAGTCTTCTCAAAGTGTCTTCCTCGCTAAGAATACTTTGTGCATTAGAAATGTCATTAAGATTTTAAATTATTTTACATTACCAAATTGTGTGGAAAAAAATATATGAGATAACCTCCTTTTCTTTTCAGAGAGAATATCATAACTTCTTTTTCGAAGAGAATATATAAGTTTCTTTTTTCCGCCTATTATCATAAACTTGAAAGCATTCTTCTTAAGGATATATTCCCCCAAATTAAATGTTCCAATATGATTGGAGGAGTTCAGATGAAGTTTTGGTTAAGGAATTTCATGTCAGACTCACAAAAATAATTTCGTCATTCTAGTATTTACAATGAGATAAAATTAACCTTTTCGTAGATTGTTTCTTTATAGTGAAAATATACACAAGTCGAACGAAAATATTTAATAATAACTATTCGCATTAACAATTAGATAAATCCTTTTAGTAATTCACAAGATAGTTTGCAATAAAAAGTAAATGGACAGCAACATAAGGTATTTGAGGATTAAGACTAAAGAGAAAATGGTTGTTAATGTCCAGTACTTAGAATTTAAGTTTTATACAATGTCAGTAGTCCTTTTTATATATTATCATGTCGTCCAAAAGATATTTATAAGTAAGCTTCTTTAATGTGATTTGTAATTATAAAAATACAGGTTCGACATCAGACATATTGATATTACCACCATTTCTGATCATGATAAATTATGGGGATCGCGTTGTGGCTCTCGAAAGGACAATTGAGGTATTACGGCCTATTGTGGATATGATGCCTGAACAAAGAATCAACCTACTGCAAAAGTATACAAAGTTAAATCCGTAGGGCAAAATAGAGGGGTAATTGTTTTTTTTTTTTTTGGATTTCTCACTCGGTATCCGGTATCCGGTATCCGGTATCCACATTGGAGCCCGACTAATCCGGATTTGCGCCGGAAAGTCCCACATTGGTGGATAAAGGGCTTTCTAACAAAGGCGACTCCATACACAGGGACTCAAACTCGAGACCCCTGATTAAGGATGGAGGAGTACTTACACCATCGTAACTCGTGTTGGTTAAGGGGTAATTGTTAGTGAAAGGAAGTTGATGGGCAGAAGTTTCAAAAGACAAGGCCATCTTCTAATGCAGGTATTACGCCATAGTTTCCTCACTCTCTTAACAGAATTAAAGGAAGTCACAATTGCATGACATTTTTTTCTCTCTACCTTCTCCCCTTTCACATTCACATGTGAATCAACATGCCCCTTTCTTTTGTTTTTCTGTTTTGTATCGTAATTATACACCAATACGCACGTAACCAAACGTTTTGGTTAGTTTGGCATATTGTATTCCTCTCTTCATTATTATTTTGGATTCCTTACCCTAATTTTAATTTCTGAATTACCTAACTCCCTCTTCTCCTTGTATAAAATGGTGTTTACGTACATAGATTAATTAAGCTGCAGTACAAAATTGTAAGCCATCGTTAGTATATAGAAGTTAAATTAATCTGTAGTAATATATGTATACATATATGAACATATGAGCCTCAACTTTATGTTAACTGCAGAAGAATTAGCGAATGGAAACTAAAATATAATTAAAGAAAACGAAAAGATGATGTTTAATATAATAGGGTGGAAGTCTTTACTCTTTGAATTTGTACAAAATATGAGATTAGTTATGTGAAAGTTAAAATTTGGAGCTAATACTATCGGATGAACCACATCTAATTAATTCAAATGCTCACCAAAGTTATCATGACTATTGGAAAGCCAAAATTATATGTGCAAATATATATATATATATATATATATATATATATATATATATATATATATAATGTAGTATACATAGTATGTTATTATAAAATAGCCAGATTTACCACTGGTCGTTGAAAAATAGACAAGTTTCAAAAGTTATCGAAATTTAGCCACTTTAATCTGAGCGAAAATACTGTTCAAAATCTGAAAAAATATGCCCGCAAATGTTACTGGAGTTCCAGCATAAATGTGTTTGAACTCCCATAAATTTTACGGGAGTTCCAGGATAACTATGCTGGAACTCCCGCAAATTTAACTGGAGTTCAAACATAATTATACTAGAACTCCCGCAAATTTTACGGGAGTTCCAGCAGTATAATTGTTACTGGAGTTTAGAGCACTAGTACTCCAATCTCCCGCAAATTTTACAGGTGTTACAAAGTATACCGGTCCAGCATAATATACTGGAATTCGTACACAATAATGCACTAGAACTCCCGTATATTATACGGGACCGGTCCGTGTTGCAGCAAAAAAGTGGCTATTTTTCATTGACTTCGTAAACAATGGCTATTTTTCATTGACCAGTGTGAAAACTGGCTATACCGTGAAATTTGTGTACGGGTTCAACTGAACCCATAACTTTTGACGCAGAGTAAAAATTTATATGTAAGAATTTATTAAAATTATAAAAAAATAGATATAAACCCATAGTTTTAAAAATATAATAGGTTTGAACCCATAGAATTTAAATTCTAGATCCGCATATATATATATATATATATATATATATATATATATATATATATATATATATATATGCTCAAATTTTGTACTTAATTTTCTAGTTAGAGTATGTCGAAAAACTGCTTTCCACTACTAATTTCAGCAATAAAAATTATATATCATTTCATAAGTCTCAAAACATATTAGCTGACTATAAGTGCGCATCTTAAAACTCTTGAGGAAAAGGTTTAAATACTGAATACTTTTGTTGTATAAGGAAAAGTACAGATGACCGTAACGTCAGACCATTAAAAAAACATAAGAGATTAATTAAATATGAAGAGCTAAGAATTACAAAACAAGGAGTTGAAATTAGGCATGCTTTGTTTTCCTTTAAAAAGAAATTTGAGATAATGTGATATAGACTGATGGGCCATTGGTTGCTTTCACTAATTAACTGTACTTAAGTATTTCTTAATCTCAGAGTTGAAGGGTTCCATCCATTTTCCATTTTTGTACATGAAGCCAAACCCCTTACTCTATTTTGTTCAATGAATCAGTTGTCAAGCACAAAAAAAATTAAAAATATCAACAGCACCTGAAATTAATTAAAATGACCTAATTACTTATAGTACAATGCATTTAAAGAAGAAATTGTTACTTGACATGATTAATTAACCCCAAGCATCTAGAAGTATATAATCTTCTTTCTATACACATAATCTAGCAATTAGTAGTGGTATATGACGATATGCTTTCATCGTACTAAGTATGAAGTGATAACTAGACACCTTAATCCTCATTGATCTTAGTGTTTAACCAAATTTAGGCAAAAAAGAATAATTAACTCGTCTTCGTTTAATATCCATTCACTTATATTTTTGAGAAAAAGATGGAGATATATATGCTCTTTAGTCTTTACAAATACATTTCATGTTGGGATTTATGCTATGCATGAGAATGATATTTTTCTGATTCATTTGGATGAGAATATACTTGCAGAAAATAAAGATTTTTAAGATAAAAGGACCAGAATCAAATCTCTTTTGCAGCTCAATGTATGGCATGACAAGACTAAGAAAATTAAACTGCTATACCTTAAAAAGGAGAAGTATCAAAATAAAAATAATACTAATTATAATATAGCAGTCTTCATGAGGTGATGTTAATTCACACAGTAGTTATGATTTCAATGAACATGGAATATTATGTCTTTCATTTGCTTGTTTCCACTATAACATTATGAATATAAATTTAAAAAAAAAAAAATATGTCTACTATCTTACCAACGTTGAATATTTTTGTTCATCCACTTACTTCACTATACATGTTGTGACTTGTGATTAATAAATTTGTAGAGCTTTTAAACAACATGTTCTATAGCATAATGGCAGAATAGATGACCAATTCATCGCACAATTGTCACCGAAATCTTTATACATTGGATATCAATCTAATAACTTTTTAAAGATTACAAGCATTCTTGTCATTCAAAAAATCTTATCAGACCAAAATGTTAAGTCAGGCCTCATAATGCTGGCCTTTTGGAGAGACGCAATCTTTCTTGTAAAGTTTGAAGGCTTGTTTCACTTTATGGGCAATGTGGACCCTCGAACAGGCTGTTAATGGGCCACCATTGTAAAATGTGATTATTGTAAAAATAGCACAGGTTAGCCAGTTTTCAGATCGGTAATTCAAAAATAGCTAGCATTTACAAATTCAATAAAAAATAGTTATTATTTTGCTGCAATACCGAAAGTTCCAGCATAATATAATGGAAATCGGTGTACCTGCGTATGAACTTCCAGCATCTTATGTCATCCAATACGCGGAAAGTTCCAGTATAATATATTGTGCTCCAATCTTCAGTATATTATGCTAGACCGGCATATTGTACTGGAGTATTTTTTCAGATTTTGAACACTCTTTTCGTTCAGATTTACCTTTACATGAAAAATGGATAAATTTCTATTACTTTTGAAACTATGACTATTTTTTGAATGAACACGAATAAATCTAGCTATTTTTGAATTTCTCCCGTGATTCTTCTACGAATTGTTTTAGGATCTTTACATAAATAATTGGTCATATTTATTATTTATTTTTTTCTAGTCATATTCATAGACTATATATTGATAATCTGCAATTATACACAAACTATACGTATAGTATATCTTTATCAACTATTTTTAATTTAAATAGTTAGGTGGACAGCTATTTAGATTACCACTCTAAAAAATTTCCCAAATTGTGTTACAAGTCCTATGCATGTGGATGGCTAACCTAAAATTAAAGAGTCCGACATTCACAATATTTAGAGTCGTAGTAATGGGAATCGTCAATATTTTATAAATGAGGCCCCATTTCCAAGTGTAACCATGTAATACTACATTTGCGGATGGATAATCTCGAATAGGAAATTAGATAATCTGCTGTTACTTGTCAAAATATGTGAATGGGCTATGAATTGAAATGGCTTGACAACATATAAAGAGGAGAGAGAAGAGAATTGGCAATATTTTTGCCCAATATTAGGTGTGGCAGAGGTAACTTCAAAAAATTAGTACTCCTTATATAGTCAAATTCTAAATAATTCTAATTTCTTATTTATTTTCTTTCCCCGTATTTTTTCTCTAATCTTTTCTTTTCTTCCTCTTCTTCTTCAATCTTGCAATTTTTTTTCTTCGATCTGTATTTGATTTCTCGTTGTCTCTGGTACAATACAAATTGAACGAATAGAAAATTCCTCCAACCAATTTGAAAATAGATATTTTCTTGTGAATTTTCTCATGTTATTTGTCACATGGCCAATTTTTGGTGTTGACGGGTGAATTCATCATCATCCTTGCAAATTATGCAAAAAAAAAAAAAAAAATCAGTGGTATGAAAAGGTAAGGTTGATCTCACAACAGAGAAAATCAGAAACAAAAGCTAGGAGAGAAAAAATATATTTCAACTTTATTTTTCTTTTCTCTTCCCTTTTTTGTTGAACGGAACGAGTAGGTGTGATTAAAATTGGTTGAAAATACCTAATCGTGGCTAGTATACAAATTTTGAGAAAGATTAGACGTGATTTAAACTGGTTTTAGGTAAAAAATTAGACCTAAAAGTTCAACTATGACATAAGTATATCGTGTTGAATGTCGTGTACATCAATATATATCACACACAAGTTTTTAAGGACGTTTGTGTATATCACTTTGTATATCATATATACAACACAATTTTTTATGGCCGCCAGTGTATATTATATTGTATATATAATTTTTTATTAATATACACAGATAAACAGGATATATATGAGATATTACTGATATACATACGATATATTGTACAAAGATATATACAAAAAAGAAAAAAAAATTGATATACATCTTAATATATACAAAGACAGAAAATAAAGATGAGATATACAGTTTGATATACACATTATTTGATCAACACAATTATTTTTGTGTTGTACACTTAGATTCAAACACAACAATAAATGATAAATAATTATATTTATTATTTCATGTTTTAAATATAACAAAGAAGGAAAAAAAGATATTGATAATACATAAAAAAGAAAATTAAGATTGTGATATACATATTATTATGATATACATTTATTGGCTACTTGATGCCAATAAATAATAAATGGGTTAATTCTGGCCAATTAGCATACTGAGTTGATATAGTAAAAAATTATATGGGATAACCACTATTTAAAGTGGTATTTACTTTTTATTCGGCATTTTTAATGCTAAGCAAAAATAGCAATTAGTTTATTAAAATTAATATAAAAGGACGTTGTTATCTTTTCCTTCCCAACGAAAATACAGTGGTATCACCGACATAGGAGTCCTAAAAAAATAATTGCTTTTCTTAAATGAAACTGGTTTATAAAGTTGCCCTAATTTTAGTTCTTAAAATAAAACTGGTTTACTTTTACCTAACTAAACTCCTTGTCAATGGATCTGAACCATTTGAGCAATGGTTCAAATTTCAATACAAACAGAAATCATACTAGTACAAGTGTTTTAAATATCTTAGTTATGTTTGTTTCTGTGATTAAATAGGAAAAAACTAAAAAGAGAATGTTGATAGCTCAAAAGTGTATATCCAGGGTATTTTCTAGTTCTCACCAGCCTCCTACTTGACATGGAACCTGCCTGTGGTGCTTCTCGTATATATTCCTCCATAGTTGCCAAAAAGGAAGTATGAGGCTACAAAATTACCATAAAAGAAGCAAATTAAGAAAACAACTTGATTCATAAAGATTGTGTAATTTGACATCGATCTTATATGTAAATTATAATTATTATATTTTTATTTTTGTTTGTGAAAAGATACAAATAACATTTGATTTTCGGCTACGTTATGGATCTTGAACTTACAGTTACAAGTTCAAAAGTTAACGACACTTGATCCTGAACTTCGAGTTCCAAGTTTAAAATTTAAGGACACTTAGTCCTGAACTTAAAATTACAAGTTCAATAGCTAAGGATACGTGGTCCTGAACTTAGACTAACAAGCTCAAAAGTGAAGGACAATAGGTCCTGAACTTACAATTACAAGTTCAAAATTTAAGGACAGTATCTTGAACTAAGACTAACAAGCTCAAAAGTTAAGAACAATCGGACCTGAACTTAGGCTAAGAAGAAGTTAAGAACAATAGGTCTTAAACTTAGACTAATAAGCTCGAAAGTTAAGGACATTTGGTCCTAAACTTATAGTTACAAGTTCAAAAGTTAAAGATATGTAGTCCTCAAGTCTTGAAATTAAGTTCAAAAGTTAAGGACATGTAGTCCTGAACTTAGAGTTCCAAATTCAAAAGTTATGGTCATGTAGTCATGAAGTCCTGAAGTTAAGTTCAAAAGTTAAGGATATGAGCAGAAGGGTATTTTCGTCCGGACAGTTAAAGTTTATTAAAACAGTTGCTAAAGACTAAAAATATTTTAAACAGTGGCTTAAAAGTAAATACATTTGTTATTAGTGACTAAACTTCCCCCGTTGATATACCTTGCCAAACTCCCTAAATTTTTTCTTTTAAAAGGTGAATATGCTTTAGGGAATTGGTTGGGCTTGGCCATGCCGAACACTTCACAAATGCTTTAGGCCCAACGATTGGGCGCTACATTTGGAGAATTAACACAAATAGCCGTCCACCCAATCACAACAACAACAATAACAACAACCCGGTATAATTTTACAAGTGGGGTCTGAGGAGGATAGTATGTACGTAGACCTTACCCCTACCGTAGGATAGAGAAGTTGTTTCCAAATAGACTCTCGGCATCCTTCCCTCCAAGAACTGTCCACCTTGCTCTTGGGGTGACTCGAACTCATAACCTTTTGTTGAAAGTGGAGAGTGGTTACTATCAGAGCAACTCACCTTGTCCTCGTCCACCCAACCACATAAATTAAAAATAGCCAAAGGATATATAATATATATATATATATATATATATATATATATATATATATATATATATATATATATATATATATATATATATATATATATATATATATATATATATATATATATATATATATATATATATATATATATATATATATATATATATATATGTGTGATTATGTATTATCACTGTATAAATTATATATATGGCTAAAAAAGATAGACAATGAATATGATTAGCTATTTATGTAAAATAATTCTCATCACACTGGTTTCAATGACGTACATGCGATCTACTCTAAAGCACAGTGCTAACATAGGCTACTTCTGATAAATACCAACTGATGAAGAAATACTGCAACAGATAATGCATAAATACCCCATTAAACTTGTCCGAAAAAATTATTTGCGCATCTTAACTTTACGGGCGACCTATGTCCCCCTATTTTTGTTTGAGGTAAATTTTATACCACCCTAAATGGTGACGTGTAGTTTCACTCTCCCAAACTTGCATACAACTTTACTTTTCCTTAAATACCTTTCCTAAAAATATTATCTTTCTTTTAATACGAGTGACTCTTTTGTCATTCCAACAAAAAATAAAAGCCCTCATCCTTCACTGTCAAAGGCCGTCTCTTTCGTTCTTCTCAGCCGGCAATTTTTTTTCTATTTCTTAATTCCGGAGATGGGCTGGGAGATCCCATTTATCAAAACCATTAGTACCTTACAAAATTTTCATTCTCAATATAGTTAAAACTCTAATTTCACACACACACGCTAAAAATTAATACGCTCATAAGGATATCCACTGATTTTTGGAAGAGACCCACTACATAATTTGAGGCTCTCTTCACCTCTCATTGCTGCCTCTATCACACCGTCAAATCAACCTTCACAACAGCGCTTCTTTCATGCTATTTTATCAGCCAAAGTACAGATCTAACAGATTTTAGAAGAAAATTTGAGAAGAATGGAAGAATAAAAAGGAAAAAAGGCAAAATTTGAAAGAAGTGAGTTTACGAGGAAAGAACGATGGAGGAATAAGGATTTCGGCGGGACCGGAGAGGGGCTGGGAGATCCCCTTTATCAAAATAGCGATGATGATGGAGGAATAAGGATATTTTCTTCCTAAGAGCATGTGTTGTCTCTCTTGTATTCTTGAAATGAACTTTGAGAGACGAGCCCCTGGCTTTGCAAGATTTGGTAGGATTATCGAGTTCTTTCAAATACTTCACCATGGCTGCCGGCGATGCTGCTGCTGAAAGTGTTGGATCTTCCATGGTAATGACATGGAAAAAAAGAGTTAAAATAAAATAATTAAATAAGTGGGGGAAAAAATAAAGTTGTTTTGATATGTGGAACGTGTACTACACATGCCCACCAGAAGACTGATTATAAGTTACCAATGGTGTATAAAATTCACTTCAAACAAGAATAGGGGGATATATGTCGCCCGTAAAGTTAAGGTGTGTAAATGACTTTTTCGGACAAGTTTAATGGGATATTTTTTCATTATCCCATACTGCAATGTAATAAGAAGGAAAAGCAAACTTTGACATTGATTGGCCGATCGATATTCGACACCGTCTGAACTAGGGGTGTGCATTTGAATCGGTTTATCTATAAATCGAATCGATTGTTTGTTATCGGTTCATCGATAAACGAAAAAAATGAGACCTTATTGAAACGATAACGATAAGCATATGTACAAATCGATAATCGATAAGTAATTATCGATAAGGGTCAAAATCGAATGCACACCCCTAATTATTTTATCTACCACATTTAAGGAATGATCATATTTAAAGCTCAAGGGAATGAAGTTCAAATTAATAAAAAATAGAATTAGCAGTGATGATGTATTTTTATTTTTTGTAATACCGTAGGAGTGTTGGTGGCATATATTTGATACCTTACTTTAGTTTCATTGCGTGTGTCTGTTGACACAATTTTTATGTTATAAACAATGTTCGTCAAATTTTAGGCTCTTTTTGTCCATATTAGTTAGGCATGTTTATAGCGATATACTTTCCGTGGAATCCCACAAATTTTCTTATTGGTGTAATCGATAATCAAATCGATAAGCCCCACAAATTTAATAAATCGAAATTGAAAAAATCGAAACCTTATTGAAATGATAACGATAAGCATATGTACAAATCGATAATCAATAAGTAATTATCGATAAGAGTCAAAATCGAATCGTTAAATCGAATGCACACACGTAGTCTGAACAACTGGTACAGAGCCTTTATATGGAATGGGCTAGGCCCAATAAGCAACAAATAGAACTTAGTTTGATCTGATTCATGGCATAAAAAGAGAAAAATCTTACTTTATACCCACTAATTTCAAATTATTTATCCGTT
This sequence comes from Nicotiana noctiflora, assembly GCA_032618575.1. Classification (NCBI taxonomy): domain Eukaryota; kingdom Viridiplantae; phylum Streptophyta; class Magnoliopsida; order Solanales; family Solanaceae; genus Nicotiana; species Nicotiana noctiflora. The sequence continues at coordinate 86,434 of JASVEL010009468.1, read as the reverse complement.
AAAATATTATAGTATAGCTAGTTTTTACACTGTTCAATGAAAAATAGCCAACGTTTACCAAGTCAATAAAAAATAGCCTTTATTTTGCTGCAATAGGGACCGGTCCACTATTATATACAGGAGTTATGGTGCATTTGTGTACGAACTCCAGCATATTATGCTGGACCAGTATACTTTGCTAACTATTATAAAATTTGCGGGAGACTAGAGCACCAGTGCTCCAAACTCCAGTATATTATACTGGACAATTATACTTGCTGGGACTCCCGTAAAATTTGCGGGAGTTCCAGCATAGTTATCCTGGAACTCCTGTAAAATTTACGGGAGTTCAAGCATACTTATGCTGGAACTTCCGTAAAATTTGCGGGCGTATTTCTGAATTTTGAACAGTGTTTTCGCTCAGATTTAAAGTGGCTAAATTTCGATAACTTTTGAAACTTAGCTATTTTTTAACGACCAGTGGTAAATTTGGCTATTTTTAAATTTCTCCCTATTTATTCTTTAATGTCCAGGCCCAAACTATTTACTATTTCTACCCATATGTCCCAAACTATTTATCCGCCTTTATTATGTTCTTCTTCCTCTTTCTTATTTTACCGTCCTCCAATTCTTTGCTCAACTCCCCAGCTGTGTCAAACCCCATTCCGAAAATATTAGTTCAACATTAGTTCACTCCTTATCACTGCGATGGGCATACAAAATGATAAAATGGCCCGGGTTTTAATTTGGGTTTCGATTCACTTCAAGTCAAACCATAGAACATTAACAAAGGGGGTTTGACACAGTTACCTACAAAAATAAAACTATTTACCCTTGTCTACCTATTTATTTTTCTACCCATAAACTAATTACATTTCCTACACATAGTAGGTTTTGTGGGAAATTTTCTCTTTATTCTCCAATTCTTATTTATTTCTATGCTTCTTTTATTTTATTTTTCTTTTCTTTTTCTTTTCTCCTGGGTAGGGGTAAGGCCTGCGTACATATTACCCTCCCCAGACCCCACTTGTGGGATTATACTGGGTTGTTGTTGTTGTTGTTGTTGTTTTTCTTTTCTCCTTTTCTTTTTTCTCGTTTTCTTCTTATTTTTTTCTTTTCCCTATTCCAATTTCAATTAACATCTTTTTTTTTATATTCCTTTTCTCTTCATAATCTAATTTCATTTACTCTTTTCACTATTTTTATTATTCTTCTTTACATATATAGCCAAAAATAAAATTGGACAAAAATTGTGTACCAATTAAATGTAGCTAATATAACCAAAAAAATATTAACTAACATTTGATACCAGTAAAGTATATAGTTATACCAACGGGGTATACAATTGTACGCAAAGAGTTAAACAAATTTAATTCAATTATTAAACTGAAATAATATCAGTTGTCAATACAAAATTTTAAAAAATCTAAAAGTATCTAAGTGTAAGAGTATACCGTTATATTATATAGTATACTATAGTTTTATTTTATTTTTGCATTTTCAATTTGCTGCTCATGCTAAGGTAAAAGCCTAAAATAAATTAAAAGAAAAAAGGCAAGTGAATTTACGGGTAATAAGTATATTATTATAGTATATTATATATATTACAGCATATTGTTACAAGATCTTGCATATTATTATAGTATACCATAACAATATATTTGTATACTATAATGGTATACTATTGTAGTATAACTATATACTCGTATAGTATATTAGTATACTGTAGCGGTATACAGTTAGGTAAAAGTGTCCTTCTTCGATTATTACTGTAGTTGTGTTCTTTTTCGATTTTCAACTAAAAATTTCGATCTCAATCACCTCACATCAGCTCTAAGTCTCGACCAAACTGACTCAACATTTAGTTACAGTTGCCAATTGATATTTCAATTACGCCAGTCAAAATCTAATTAAACAATTACAAACTCGACAAATGAAATTTATGATTTTCAAGTTTTAAGGTCTTTCAATGGATGATCTAATTTTTCTTACATTAAATCACTATGAACTTCTCAAAAGATATTAGAAATAATTATTTGTAACACTATACGTACAAAATAGTTATTTTACTTATCATTAAATTATATCAAATTCACTCATTAAAATCACAATAAAAAAACTGGGCAATGACTCAAACAAATACAAACACAGAGAGAAAATATAAGTTATATAAGATGGAGATAATATGTTTTGCTGGAAGAAGAAACATGAAGAAAGAGAAGGGGAAAGAGAAGCTTTAAGGAGGAAACAGGTTGATAAGCTGAGAAATGGGTGGGTGGGTAATAATTTTGGTTGGCTTAGATAGGTATAGTTATTATTATTAAAATGGGTAAAACCGGGTTATTATTTTAGGTTTAGTGGGTAGTTAGTGTAATTTCCCCTTTAACAAAAGCAAAGCCCAAACAACAATATTAGGTCCGTAAAACTTTCAGTGACCTATGGAACGAAATAGAGGCAATATTATTCGATTAGTTTTTAATTTTTTTTTGTGTGATTTAAAGTGGATGCTGTTAAATATTGCTTATACTACCTTGAAAGTTCATACTGATATTTGATAGCATTTGGAGCTGATTAAGATTGAAATTTTCATTTAAAAATCGAAGAAGAACAGGGCTACATTATACTGATACGGTATACAATATATTGTAGGAGTATATAACTATACTGCAAACACAATTACCTATCAGTATACCCCTACAGTATACAATACACTATAGGAGTATATATACTGCAATGGTATACTATTATAACATACAATATATTATTATAGTATACTGTAATAATATGCAATATACTGTAACAACATGCTCTAATAGTATACAATCTACTATAATAGTATATTTACTACCCGTATTTTCACTTACTTTTTCACTTTTCACTTGCTTTAACTTTTACCCAGCGTGAGAGTCGCATAACCAATGTGTATTTTTTCTATATTTGCTAGTTAATGTTATTATTTTCGGACGACCGACCAAATTGTATTGGTCAAAATCTGACCACCTCGACCAGGACAGCCATGATCGTATTTCTTCATCAGGTAGGGAGTCAAGTTACTCTCATCCCTTCTTAAGGGCACTCAACACGGCCACTAGAGCAAAGCATCCCCATGACCAGGAAACCCTACTGCTCTAGGTACACCAAAGTCGTGACAAAATCAAAAAGGTTTCTCGATTATATATATCGGCTCAAGTAAGCCCCAGGGGGGAGGAGGGAGGAAATCTCCATAGGAGAAAAGAAGATACACAAAAACTCTATACCAAACAAAACAAGAAGAAGCTACATCCTTATGCTTCAAGAAAGGGTTAAAAACATTTTATAATTACTCTTCCTTCTCTACGGAGGAGGAAGGCAATGTTCTAAGATTAATGAAGCCTTCCAGTATGTTGTTAATAAAATGTGCAATTGCTGTCATTTAATTTATCGATCTGGTTTTAGTTAAGTTTGACTATGATTTACCCCTTCCATCTTTGATTAATTTGCTTAAATAGAGTTAAGAATTTTTTGAAGCAAACGAATTTGGCGCTGTCTGTGGGTATTTTCTAGTGAAAACTCCTAGTTCTTCTCAGATCAAAGCAGGGAAACAAGAGAAGAGAACTCAACTCACACGAGACGTGGAGACTACACTCTGAGGGAAAGAAAATCGAACAGATTGACAAGTCCTGGAATCCTCTGTCCCACTGGCTTCGAACACCCAGAACAAGGCAGAGAGTGTTGCAATCTATCCCCCTATCTCCTTTCAAAACCACTGAACAAAAGGCGAGGTACATTTCACCCTCATCTCCTACACTTTGGCAGTCCAGGAACCAATGTGGGGATCTTCAAACTGAGGAACAAAAAAAAATCATCATTGTCTTGACACAACCAAAACCATCTCATTCGGCTACGTCCTCTAATCGAATAACCAAAATCAGACGAGAAAACATGGCACGCGTGTGGCACAAACTTTCACAGAACATTGATGCCTCAAGTCCACGGATGAGACTGTCAGGTGCGGAGTGATGCCAGTTGAGCTAAGGCTCCCGCAAAAGGGCCTTCTCCATCGAAGAAAAGCAGATATTAGACCTCATTCGAACTTAGACAGGTCATTATTTCAATAAGATTAAATAACACTCTTAAGGCCAAGGGCATTGGCCATCGAAGAAAAGCTGAAGTTCGGCCTCGTTCGAACTCAGACAGGTCTTTATTTCGATAAGTTCAAAATAACACCTCTAAGACTAAGGGCCTTCGCCATCAAAGAAAAGCATAAGTTCGACCTCGCTCGAACTCAGACGGGTCGTTATTCCGATAAATTCAAAATAACACCCTTAAGGCCAAGGGCCTTCGCCATCGAAGAAAAGCAGAAGTTTGACATTGTTCGAACTAATACGAGTCGTTATTTCGATAAGTTTGAAATAACACCCTTAAGCCCAAGGGCCTACGCCATCAAAGAAAAGCAGAAGTTCGACCTCATTCGAACTCATATGGGTCACTATTTTGATAAGTTCAAAATAATACCCTTAAAGCGAAGGGCCTTCGCCATCAAAGAAAAGCAAAAGTTCGACCTTGTTTAAACTCGAACGGGTCGTTATTTCGATAAGTTAAAAATAACACCCTTAAGGCCAAGGGCCTTCGCCATAAAAAAAAGTAGAAGTTCAACCTTGTCCGAACTCAGACGGGTTGCTATTTTGATAAGTTCGAAATAATACCCTAAAGGCTCAGGGACTTCGCCATCGAAGAAAATCAGAAGTTAGAGATTGTTCGAACTCATACGGGTCGTTATTTTGATAAGTTCGAAATAACAACCTTAAGTCCAAGGGTCGTCGCCATCGAAGAAAAACAGAAGTTCGACCTCGTTTGAACTCAGATGGGTCATTATTTCGATAAGTTTAAAATAACACCCTAGAGGCCAAGGGCCTTCGCCATTGAAGAAAAGCATATGTTCGACCTTGTTCGAACTCAGACGGGTCATTATTTAGATAAGTTTGAAATAATACCCTTAAGGCTAAGGGCCTTCAGCATCAAAGAAAACCAAAAGTTCAACCTCGTTCGAATTCAGACGGGTCGTTATTTCGATAATTCAAAATAATACCCTTAAGGCCAAGGGCCTGCGCCATCAAACAAAAGCAGAAGTTCGACCTCGTTCGGACTCAGGCAGATCGTTATTTCGATAAGATCAAAATAAAACCCTTAAGGCCAAGGGCCTTCGCCATCGAAGATAAGAAGAAGTTCGACCTCGTTCGAACTCAAACGAGTCGTTATTTCGATAAGTTCGAAATAACACCCTTAAGGCCAAGGGATTATGCCAATTAAGAAGGCAGAAGTTTGACCTCTTTCAAACTCAGGCGGGCCATTATATTGATAAGTTCGAAATAACACACTTAAGGCCAAGGATCTTCGCCATTAAAGAAAAGAAGAAGTTCGACCTCGCTCGAATTCAGACATGTCGTTATTTTGATAAGTTCAAAATAATACCCCTAGGTCCAAGGGCATTTGCCATCAAAGAAAAGCAAAAGTTCGACCTCGTTCGAACTCAGACAGGTCGTTATTTCAATAAGTTCGAAATACCACCCTTAAGGCCAAGGGACATCGCCATTTTACCTAAAGATAAGAAAAATTCTCAATAACTTCACAAAAAAACTGCTCGTTGCCGTTTAAATCAAGGCAATTTTTATCAAAAAATGTCTGGTGGTCCTCTAACAAGATGCATCGGGCCTTCTCAAACGTAATACGTGATGAAAGAAATACACGAGAGACAATATGGAAACCATGCTGGAGGAAGATCTTGGGTAAAACCCATGATTAGAGCCGACTATTATTGGCCAAAATGGAAGAAGACGTGGAAAATATTTTGGCAAAATTTGACAAGTACCAAAGATATGGTAACAATATCCACCGACAAGTTGAATTATTACATCTGGTCGTTGCACCATGGCCTTCTGAAGCGGATGATGGATATCGTAGGTCCACTACCACAAGCCAAAGGCATGGTAAGATTTTTGTTAGTGCTTACTGAATATCTTACTAAGTGGGTAGAAGCGGGAGCTTTCCAAACAGGTACGAGAAAAAGAGGTCAGACACTTCATCTGGTGAATATTATATGCCGATTCAGGGTATCGAAGGAAATCATATGCGATAACGGCCCGCAATTTATAGGTGCACAAATAATAAAAAGTTTCCAAAGTTGGCAAATTAGAAGGATTACCTCAATTAGTTACCATCCGGTGGGTAATGGACAAGCAGAATCAACAAATAAAGTCATTATGAACAACTTGAAGAAATGACTGGAAAATCTAACGGCTATTTTCCACAGATATTACTTGGTGTCTTGTGGGCTTACCGACCAACAGAAAAAGCTAGCATGGGGGAAACGTCGTTTCACTTGTGTACGGATGAAGCCTTAATTCCAATAGAGATAGGGGAACCAAGCACGAGATATGCGCAAGATTATGAAGAATCGAACGAGGAAGATATGCGGATAAACTTGGATTTACTTGAAGAAAGAAGGGAAGCTGCATTAATAAGGATGGCAGCACAAAAATAAGTTATTGAGCGGTATTACAATCGGAAAGCTCGTCTCAGATACTTCAAGATTAGGAACTACGTACTTAAGAATGTTTTCCTATCCATGAGGGCAGACGATGCAGGAAAGTCAAGTCCAACTTGGGAAGGGCCTAATAAGATTCATGGTATCGCAGTAAAGGAGCATACGAGCTTGAAACATTGGATAGAAAGGTTCTACCTTCAAATTGGAATGTTGTTCATCTAAAGAGATACTACTTCTAAGGAAAGGAAATAACCACAAGCAGGTATCCTCACTAATAATTTTTATTTTTAACTTATTAAAATTTTCTAACGATTTTAGATGATAGGCAGAAAGATAGCCCGCACTTAATGATAAATTACGACATGAAAGACACGTGGAAAGAATATAATCCCCAGTCTAGGATTACAACTATTCTGATGAAAATTTAATGGATTAAGTAGTCTTCAACTAAAATCCTACCTCCGAGTCCCGTATATTTTTTCTTTTCAGGAAAAGGACCGTATGGAAGGAATAATCAAGTGCTCAAGATTTCATACTTCAAAGCTCAAACACTTGGGGGACTATATAATATATATGATATATGTATAGGAAGGCAAAGAAGGCTGAAACGATTAAATTTCAAGTCAAGCCTAAAGTCTACTCAATAATTATCAAGTTCAGAGCAACGTCACGAGCCTAAAATGCAAGCCTGATTTGAAAACATGTAAAGAATACACTTGTGGATATAGACTTCAAAATCTTACGAATATTTAGGTCAAAGGAATTATTCAGCCATGCGTCATAAAGAAACCTTTAGATTTTCTTTTTTTGCAAATCTATTGTAAAGAAAACAGTTATGGAAGAGTAATAGAAGATAATAAAATACATGTAAGATGTTATTTAAACTTGACGAAAGTTTGAATGAAAACTTTATCAAAGTTAGAAACATGTGTGTTCCTATTTCTCATTTCGTATGTTTACACCATTATGAAGTTAAGACGTCTTCTTCATTATGTGTCATATATAAAAGGACCCTCTTTTATAATTCATGTTTGATTCAAAGATCCATGAAAATAAAGCATTTCTAAAAATGCGAAAAATCAAAAGGGTAATACGAAACTCAAGAATTAAAAAGCAAGACATTGGACTTATAAAAAACAAGGCAAAAAGTTATAACAGAAACTCAAAAATTAAGTTAAAATGAAAACTTTAAAGTATTAAGTTAAAACTAAGTATGAACTTAGTTATAAACTGATTGTCATTTTAAAGAAAGCCCCCAAACGACCTAGGAACTTGCTATCACCACAAACTGTCATGACCCAGATTTATCTCATCATCGGACATCGTGATGGCGCCTACTGACGGAGCTAGGCTAGCCAAATGTTACACATTCCGTATCAACATCACTAATATAATATTCTATCAACAATTAAATAAGTGTGAAAGACTTTTAGGTATAACAAAATAATATAAAATGCGGATGTTTGAAATACATCACTACCAAAATCTGGTGTCACTAGCTCATAGACTACTATAGAATACTACAACCAAGTCTGAATGAAAGAAAAATATATAAGTCTGTTCCGGTACAATGAAAACAAACTGAAGTAAAGAGAAGGGACTTCGGCATGCGAAAGCTAGCTAGGTTACCTCTAGAGTCCCTGAACTGATGATAGTTCCTAGAATAAATACCCTACTGTTGCTGTCCAAAAGATGCTCCTGGATCTGTGCACAAAAAAGTGCACACAGTGTAGCATCAGCACAATCGATCCCATGAGCTAGTAAGTGAGTAGTGACGAGGCTAGACAATACTACCAAATCAACCTGTACAATTCTATATACATATATACACTAAAACAACAGAAATACTGAAACTAAACAATTAAAAGAGGGGAAGCATGCTGTGGGGAGTACAATTGAATATATAGTTCGTCAACATAATTAAGAAACAAGGAACAACAATAATTATCACAGAATAAGAAATTCAATAGTTGCACGGCATCAACCTTCGTGCTTTTACTCTCATTCTCACCCAAAGCAATTGAATAAAATGTATGGCATCACCATTCGTGCGTTCACTCACATAACTCTCATTTCATGGCACGGAATGACCCTTCGTGCAAATATAGTCAAATCAGAGCACGGAATGTACCTTCGTGCGTAAATAGTCGAAACATAGCACAGAATGATCCTTCGTGCAATTAGAATCAGAAATAGCACGGAATGACCTTTCGTGCAATATCACTCTTCCTCACCCAAATAACTGTCACAACCAAACGGGCAAGAAAAATAAACAAATAGTAAGCACGATCCCGGCAAGGGAGTAACACAATTAACAACTGAGTCCCGACAAGGGAACAATAACAATAACTTTCACAACCCGGCAAGGGTAATACTCAATATATTTAACCATCCCGCCAAGGGATTAATCACAACTCCTTTCAATACGTTCATGGTTTACTCAATAGTATTTATCATTCAAGCCAATGCTCCAAAAATATTAATATCTTACAACTTATTCTCAAACTCTTCACATTTTCAGCAAAATATATTTTAACTTAGAAGAGTTCCAAATTATCTAAAAAACAAGTACAATCAAAGACCCACGGTCATGCTAGACTCCGGTGTATAGACACTCATCACCACTCCTATACACTGCACTCGATCATTTAGCAAATATCATTTATGATACTTTAATCCTATTCCCTCAAGCCAAAGTTAGATCAAACACTTACCTCGAAGGTTTACGGCCAACTCAATCCTTAAGCAGTGCCTTTCCTTTCGAATTTAGCTCCAATTCAATCGTATCTATACACAATTTATTTAATATCATCAATAATACTCAATAATCCAACCCAAATGCCTAAATATAATCCTTCCAACATTCTGCCCAAAATTTGCAAAACCGACCCCGGGCCCGCTTGGTCAAAACCCAAGGTTCGAACCAAAACAAATTCTCCCATACCCCACAAGTTCAAATATATAACTTGTTCTAAGATTCGACCCCAAATTGGGGTTGAATCACCCAAAATTTTCAAAAACCTAACTCTACCCAAAAGCCCTAATTTCTACCTTGATTTCATGTTTTAAGGTCTAGAATTTAATGATTAGTCGATAAAATAATGAGGAAACGATGTTAGGATTACTTACCCAACGAGTTGTGGAGGAAAGGGAACTTGAATTTCGTCTTTGGAGGGTTTGAGAGAGAGGTTCATGTGAAGAAGATGGTAAAATCCCGTAATAGCTACTGTTTTAGGCTTTTAAAATCACTGGGCGAAATTTCCCTTCACGTTCGCGTACATAGTGTCGCGTTCGCGAAGGATTGGACAGAATGGGCATCGCTTTCGCGTGGACCAAGCCGCGAACGTGTAGAAGAAAAATTGGGGGGTTTCACATTTGGCCTACGCGAACACGTTGTGCCTTACACGAACGCGTAGAAGAGGCAGGCCAGACTTCGCGAACGCAGGAGCCTTCATGCGAACGTGTAGAGGAAAAGACTGGGGTTCGGTATTTGTTGTACACGAACGCGATGTGAGGATCGCCAATGCGAAGAAGGGGGAAAAGAGGGCATCCTGAACGCGATGAAGAAATATCTGCTGCAAATTTTCTGCAATTTTTCTAAGTTCAAAACCATACCGAACCACCTCCGAAACACTCTCGAGCCCTCGGAGCTCCCAACCAAACACACACATTAACTCAATATCATCCTACGAACCTTCTTGAGCGATCAAATCGCTAAAATAACACTGAAATCAAAGAATCGGCCCCCAAAACTCATAGTTTTCATTTTAAAGTTCATAACTTCTAAATTTCTCATTTTTAGTCTGAAACACGTCAAACGACGTCCGTTTTCAACCAAACTTTACATATACTTCTTAACACATATTTAAAACTTGTACCGGGCGTCGGAACCAAAATACGAGCCCGATACCTATATTTTCTAATTTATATTCATTTTTTTCCTTAACAAATTTAGAAAATAATTTAACAGAAAATTTCTTTTACCGGGGTTCTGGACCTCGAATTTTGACTCTGGACACATGCCCGAGTCCCATATTTTTCTGCGCACCTCCGGGACCGTCATATCACCGATCCGGGTCCGTTTATCCAAAATATTGACCAAAGTCAACTATATCAATATTAATATCATAATTCTTTAAATTTTTCACAGAATTCATATATTTTAACATAAAACATTTTCGGCTTTGCGCCCGGACTGTGCACGCAAATTGAGAAAATCAAAAGTGAGGTTTTCAAGACCTTAGAAGTGTAGAAAAAGGGAGAAATACAGTGATGACCCAAACAAAAACATAACTCCCAAAATGGGACCAGGGGTAAAGCCACCATATATTCTACCAAAAAGGAAAAAAGGAGTAAAACTTCATAAATAAACTTTCACTGTAGAGCATGAGAAGAGTTCAAAATGACATCATCAACAATAGAAGGCTCGACTTGGTTTGAAGGAGCTGGGACATCCACTGCATCAGGATCAGCTTCAACGTTCTTAGGAGTATCAGCCATAACTTTGGCTTTGCTGAGTTTTTTCAATTGTCTCTTTTATCTTTTCTAACTCAGCATCCAAGTTAAAACCTTCTTGACTAACCTCCATAAGGGTATCATAACGCGTGTTCAATATGGCCCAACTTACTTCGACAATAGCTTTGTCCTTAAGAGCCCCGTAGTCTCTTCCCCAATGATCAATTTTATTCTTGAGTTCCTCCATCTCATTCAAAGCAGCATCGTAAGAAGATTATAAAGGGGCAAGGGTACTCTCCAAAAACTTAACCTTATCAGAAGATACAGGGAGATCCTCTTGAGTCTGGGTAAGTGTTTGAACAAGTTCACTTACATAAACCTCTTTCTCGTTCAACAAGGCCTTCAAACCTCTGATCTCCTCAGTGGCTTTTGAGAGTTGTTCAGCAAAATATGACTCCAGGAGATTTTTATTCATGCCTGCCTGGTTGGAAGAACCTTTTTAACTGCTAACTCCGATTCCATGACCCCTCAACTATTGCTCTAAGGTACATTTATTTTCTTCTAAAACTTCTATCTCAAGATGGAGACTTTCATACTGCTCTTTCCAATTATCTACCTCAATCTGGTAATGATGCATCAATTTCTCTGTATGGGAAAACCTTTTCTGTATAAAAACGGTAAGAATTTCAGCAAGAAATAAAATGGAATAGAACATGAAAAAACATCAATGCCTTCAACGATGATTGCACTATGTCATTCTTCAAAGTCAAAGAGCTATGACTTTCTATCTTAGACTTTTCAACAGGACCAATCAGGTGTTTCAACCATACGTCAGGTTGGCCAGACTTATTTAAAAGATTACCATCGGCAGGAACCTCAATAGTAATTTTCTTCATCATTCTACTTTCACTTGAAGAACCCACTTCAGTTCGAGAAATATTAGTAGTGGGGAATGTAGTGGCAGTCATAATAGCTTGAGGCGGGAAAGAAATAGCAGCAGTAGAAACAAGTAAAGAGCATTCAATTGGGACAGACACGGGGAAAGAGGCAAGAGGTACTTCATCAGACACCAAATCAAAACCTACACTATCAAACCCACGTATAAAAAGTTGTTCATCATAGTCACGAGCTTCCATAGGAGTATCTTCGTAAGAACTCACTAAGATGGCTTTAACATGCTCCGTCACGGGAACAGAACAGGGAGGAGTAGCTTCGTTATCCAAAATGATGCGTATTTTGGCCCGCGGCCTTCTAACCAAAGAACTTCCATCCCATTCCTCTTCTTCCTCAGAATCCTCATATTGGTTCAACACTTACACCGCGAATAGGAAAGCCTGATAAAAAGAGGTTAAAAACATTCTAATGAAAGAATAGGTAAAATAAAAGAAAGAATTCTTACCATGGGTCTTAACCTTCCAACCGAACCTGTTTGAAAGTACTTCCAAGATCTAACTTCCACCAGAGAAATGGTCAACAATTTCTCTACCCAACCCCGAAAATTGGGAATCTCTTCAACAGTAATGGTTGCTCGAAAAAGAGAAGCGAAACAGTCATGGGAAGAACAAACCATTTCTAAATAAAGGTGAAAAAGAAAAGAAAGAAAGTTGTAAAGAAAACTTACATGCAAAATTTTACTTTTCAGGGAATGGTACCTTTTCTTCACCTACTAATCCTACAGTAGGAGCAACGACAAATCCGGCATACCAGCCACTGTTCTTGTCATCCTCAGGGCTGATTAAAACCTTCTTACTCTTCGCCACCAAAGTAAATATCCCATGTCGAAATAACTTAGAAGAGTAGAGGTGAATCAGATGAAAAAAAGGTAAAAGGCAACTGAGCCAAATTAGCTAAGTACCTTAGACATGCAACACCTTCCACGCAATAGGGTCAATTTGTCCTAAACACACATTGAAGAAACGGCAGAGTTCAATGATAACCGGATCAATAGGGGTCTAAAGCCCAAAGTAAAAGGGTACGTATTTATAATGAAAAAGTCAGTTTTGTAAGAATTAATCCTTTGATTCGCATTTGGAACTAGAATTGGGAAATCAAAACTCTAGTGACAGTCTCTACAAACAATAGAAATTAAGCCTTCGGTAATCTATGAAGGGAAAGCATCGGCACATCATGAGAGGACATATAGGAAACCTGGTTTCTAATTAATTCTATATCGGTAGCGAAGGAAAGTTCAGAAGGGATAATCTCGTCTACTGTGGGTTCACGGAGTGGCTTATTAAAAACCCTACTTCTAGTTGAAGACCTATGTGTGAGGGAAGTCCTAGTTCTAGAAGTTGAAGGATGAGAGGAACTAGGTAGAGCGGAAAAAGATCCTCTAATGGCAACCGACCCTAGACTGCGTAATCTTCCTCCTCTTCTGCTTCTAATAGGAGCAAGGGGAAGTCCATAAATAATAGGAACTTTTTGGGGATTAAGGTTTGAAGAAGACATGGTTATAGAGGAAGAAGACAAATGAATATTCAAAGATGGAAAACTTTTATGAGAAAGAAACGACAAAGGTTATATTTATACTCAAAAGCAACCGTCAAACAAAAAAGGTAATGATGAGAACGTCATAATGAAAACTGTCACTTCGTGATTGATGTAAGTCATAAAAAAGCCTTAAAAGTCACTGAAGGGTTGTAGAACCAATTAAAAGTCACCACGGGTCATGTGCATTAAATGGAAGGAATATGTAAACTATCAATTTTGGAGAAATTATAATGATACGAAGGATGGCGGCAAAAGTTCCCGCTTTAATGAGATCCACTTCTCTAATACTCAGTTGATGAATAAATAGCAAGTGGGGGGACTATCTGTATTAGAAAAAATCAAGTTAACATTTGGAATTAGTTATGTGCTGATATGTCAAGACACGTGGATCAATAAAAGAATGACAACTGGCAAAGAATAGTTGAAGAGACACGAGCCTTAACATGCACATGCAAAGATTCAAGAAAACAGGAAGGAACAGTAACCCAGACCTCTTGGTAATTCGAAGAAACATCGGGGGAATGAACCTAGATAGCAAAAAGTACAAATACGTATTATCCGTAATTCATGAGCATCGATGATGGAAAACGTTATAGAATCTTGACGTAACAGTTACGATTGCCAATTATAACATTACATTAATGCCATTAATTGCTCATAATGGCTCTGTTATGAGAGGAAAGAAATGTATTACAGGAGAGAAATAACATTTACAAGGACACAAAATACTACTGAAATACACTGATTTAATTTGCTTTCTTTTATTTATTAAGCCATCATTCAAGTCAATTCTTTTTATTTGTTCCATATTTGATTATAAATAACCCAATTTTTTCTAAAATTAAGCTTTGACCAAAATTCCTATTTTCTGGCTAAACAATATAATGTAATGAAACCTATATATCATGGCCAAAAAACAAGGACAGCTTGCATACCAAACACCAAAGCCAATTGTAACGTAAAAATTAAAGTTCATATGTCAGCAAACTAAATGGACTTGTGAAAGGAGGAAGACAAGTGTATATGACCTTGTGACGCCAACTCTCAATTTGGAAGTTATGGTAGAATCATATAATAATGCCATACTACTAGAGCCTACGCTTTTGTATTCTTTTGACTACGAAAAAGAGAAGAAATGATGACGTTTCACAATGTCTGTATCACATCTTGCATATTCCATGAAAAAAACAAACCGAAACTAAGCAAGTACCTGTAATTCTTTTGGTTCTTCACTCGTCACTCCAATTATCCTTTCAATTTTAGGGATGTGTGGGTTTGGAAGTAGGAGTGCATTTTGTGTCATCATATATTAAGCGGCGCTTTGCCATTTGTATCGCTAATTGTGGAATCTCGTCGAATCTAATTACTCCTTTCCGTTATTTTTGCTTCATTTAAAAAATAATATTTTCTCCGTTTCAATTTATGTGAACATATTTCATTTTTAGTCTATGCCAAAAAGAATAACCTCTTCTACTATTTGAAAATAATTTACCTTTATGCAATGATTTATAACCACATAAAATATATGTGTTTCATTTTATACCACAAGTTCAAAAGTCTTCTCTCTTTTCTTAAATTCCGTGCACAATCAAATGGATTCATATAAATTGAAACGGATGGAGTAATATATTTCAAAATTTAAAAATAATTTAACTTAAACTTTTAATTCTACTTTTAATAAGAGGTTTTTATAATCACATAAATATTTTGAGACCTCTTTTTTACTTGTTTAGGACCATAAATTGAAAAAATCTCTATTTTTTCTTAAATTTAGTGTACAATCAAATAAGTTTACATAAATTAAATTAGACGGATGGAATATAGTTATTGACTGTATCCACCTCAGACGGATCTCGAAACGTCATTAGTAAACAGTTTACGGAGAAGACAAAAATGTTTGACAAGGAGAAAAAAATAGGATGAACATAATTAGCTTCAGATCATTGATTAGATAGTTACTTGCATAATCAACAAAATAGTTTGGTGTAAAGAACTACGAGTACTTGAATGTATTCATATCAAAATAGTCATTTCAATGTCCCTGTCTTTTTCTTTTTCACCACATGTTTCTATCATAAATTTAATCATTAGATCAATCTTCCATTTTTTTAACTACTAGGTTCTCGATGTTCATAATATAAATTGTAAGCATCTAATATAATTGAGGAAACCATGAAAATCGGCTTTTAGTCATTGGCAGATGTTTCCTTCTCATTTTTATTCTTTAACTGGGTGTTGAGAGAATGAACTTAAAGAATATTTGTGTGAACACACGTGACTCAGTATAGAATGATGGGCTAGAAGTGTGCAACAAAGTTGATCCAGTTGGAAGTATTGGGCCTTGAGTTGAATTGAGAAAAGACCCAATGACTAAACAACCTAATAGAATGCTAGGACATTATATCTGTTCTTTCATCTCCTCTTCTGACTTTGTATCTCTTCCTCTTTCTTCTTAGTTTTAGGTTTCAATTTCTCTTCTCATCTACTCTCTGTTTCCCGTAGTGTTATTATTTTTTATTGTTCTATTAATATTTGATTAGTTAATATAACCAGTTGGTGTGGGTGTAATATCCAATTTGTTACAAAGAAGTACAACAAAGATATCATAACATGATTCTTATGGTAATTATCATTTTGGTTTTAAGCGTTTCTACTTCACTTATCATGGTAATATGGAGTAATATTTAGGCTTAGTCTTAGCTAGGTTAAATATTTATGTGAAGAATGTGACTGTTTCTTCATATACGAGCAGTGCGGATGTACTGTATTGTTTAAGGTTCAACTGAACCTATAACTTTTAACGCGGAGTAACAAACGACGTACTGTGTTAATCTCGTGCAGCTGATATGAAGATCATAATGTTGAGAAATGTAAAGTCAGATAACTTCTACATAATATCCACGTCTTTTTTTCATATGATTTCTTAAATATATGCTCCACTTTCAACTGTACCATTAGAAGTCGTAACTTCTGTACATCCCAATTACTATATATAGAAAATGACTAAAGGAAGAAACGTTACCTATAACAATTTACATAAGAAGGGAAATAACCTAATCCTGCACTTTGTCATCCCAATTAGAATACCAAAGCCTTAAAGAAAATACATCCCCTGCATAAATTTTAGTACAAGGGCTGGGGAAATACATTGTATATGTGCCCAGTTACATGAACAAAATCTTGTTCATTTTACTTTTTTGTCCCCAAACAAAGAATATTTGCGCTTTACCCCTTTTTTACCTCATTAATCAGCGCAATATTTCCAATTTGTCTGAGCATATCCACGAGCATTCACATTTTACCCTCACCCAAAATTTTCTGTATTAACCTTTCACTATTTACCAACTGAAGCCCATATTTACTGTTTGGATCGGGTACCGAATCCCAAACGGGTCAGGTACCGAGTTCGTGTAGGCTTGTAACCCGGTTGAATTCTCCTGATAGAAACCCGAGTTGTTAATTCGTTGAGCTCTAATTTCGCTCTCTACTTCTTCATCCACTCCACCTTCAAACTTGACATCTCCATGAAAATTCAATTGCGTGGGATGAGCAAAAAATTCATTCAAATTGTTGCTACTGTTTTGATTGTTCACATGCACCTGAGATTGATTTCCCGGTGCCGGAGCTTGATTTCCGGTACCTAATTCCGGGAACGAATTAAACCCAGCTAGAGTGGCCCAGTCGAAGTTTCCAGAACCCAGGTGCTGAAGGTTGAGCTTATCATCTTGTTGTAAATTCTTAAGAGAGTTCATTCTCGGTAAGGAGAAATAACGGTCCTCAATTTCTGGTAGAGATTCGAGCATGTCGTCAAATTGAGAAGAGGATGACGATGGAGAACCGTGGCTTATCTCTTTGCTGTTTGAACCAGAAATATTCGGTTTTTGTCCACCGGAATTCTTCTTATAAATCCGACAAAGCACCCACTCATCTAGCTGAAATATATATATTAAAAAAC
This sequence comes from Nicotiana noctiflora, assembly GCA_032618575.1. Classification (NCBI taxonomy): domain Eukaryota; kingdom Viridiplantae; phylum Streptophyta; class Magnoliopsida; order Solanales; family Solanaceae; genus Nicotiana; species Nicotiana noctiflora. Next base: position 69,032 of record JASVEL010009468.1, on the reverse strand, counting down.
AAATATTAATGTCACAATTCAGAAATATAACAAATTAGAGAAAGGGGCTAAACGTACCCTAGAACTTCCATTTTTTCTGGGAGATTCACTGAGTCTGTATTCATGCATGATCCAATTAGTCTTAGTTCCTTTAGGTGCTTTTCCAACGTAAAAAACTAAAGCTTTCTTAATTCCAACTTTTCTCCCTTCTGTAGTAATTATTTTATCAGTTCCTGTTGCTTTCCAATACCCAGAGCCAGCTACTCTGTTTGGTCGTGATCCATTCGGGTATTTCCTATCTCTTGGACTGAAAAAGTACCATTCCTTTTCTCCAAATATTGCTTTACCTTTAAAAATCCAAAAAGAAAATCATCAATAAATCGAGGAAACACTAAAATTAACTGAAAAAGAAGAAAAAGCTTAAAAGATAGAGAACTTACTTGGAAGAACCCAAGGATCGAATTTATACAAATCAATCTCGGCAATGATTGGTAAAGAGAAATCATGGCCTGCAACTTTGCGGCACAAGTATTGAACTAAAAGCTCCTCATCAGTCGGGTAAAACCGAAACCCGGGAGGCAAACTTAGTTGTGAAAGAGGGTCCATTTCCTGAACACCCATTATTCTTCTTGACAGGAAATGGTTAAGTCGTAGAGAGAGAGAGAGTACTGCGAAATCTTTTAAAAATTGAGAGAATTATATTTTCTTTTCTAATTTCTTGAATTATGTGCAATGGCAGTTGTTTATATAGGCAAAAGACTGGTAAAAAAAACACTGGAGATAAGTACGGTCGTCCTTTTCGATGGGACCCAATCAAGTTTATCGTGGGTTCTAAAACTAGACACGTAGAAACGGTTCGGCATAATCACGCGGCCGATCTTATCTTATGGTAAAAGCCTTGAGGCAAATGCATGAACCCGTAGCTATACTAGAGAACCTTTTTTATCATCTAACTTGTAAATTCAATTGTCAATAAATCTTGTTTTTCCCTCTACTATATGTTAAAAACGGTGATGGTGAAAATAAGCATTTATATTCCGTGACCTGATTAATTTTGTTTTGCATTGCACGAGCTTATATTAGCAAAAGAAAAAAAACGTTTTCTCCAACAATTTCCGCTTCACGTCTCTAATTAAGCTTGAGAAATTCCCTCAATTTCATTGTACTCTGCATAACTTCTGATTTTCTAACCTCATATAGATAGTCAAACAAAATCGGGGTGTCATAATTATAGAGGTGAGTCCATAATTTGAAGCGGATGGATACATTATTGTAACAAGGTGGATTTAAAATTTATATTTAACTTTATGTATGCGTAAATCGAGGGAAGAATTTTCTTCGATTTCCCGATAAGGAAACAATGGGGAAGCACGGCTCGATATGATAATTATAATTGAGGCCCAATGAAAAGAGACCAAGTGGCATAGTATCAGTATACAGGTAAGATCATAGGGACAACATTTTTCACGTTTACCCGTTGAGGAAACAAAGGGGAAGTACGGCTCGACGTGATAATCATAATCGAGGCCCAAGGACTCCTTGTATCGAAACCCTTGGAGTAATGAACGATGAACTTGGGATCGGGCACAGTGAAATAACATACTCAACCCTAGTATGGTTTTTGGACCTCAAAAAATGTTAAGAATGATTATGATGACGAAGTAGAGGACGTAATACACGCCCTCAATCGGATATTACGGTGCGTATTGCAATCGATATCAAGTGCAAATTAATATTTACTAGAAAAAGAAGATTTTTACCTTATTTAGACTTGTATTACGACAAAAAATCCAACTGATATCAACTGCAAAAGTTATATTGCGGTCTAACTTATACAGGTACTTGGCCGAGGGCAAATATGACTATTGTATGGAAGTATGTGTTGTACGCTTTTTCTCTTGAATCGATTTTTTCTCGAAGTGGGTTTTACTGCAAGATATTAACGAGTCAACAGTAAAATGTCCTACCTTAGTTTCAAAGGTCGGCCTAAAGCCGGAGTCATTGATCATCTGCACCGAACCAACAGTATTCAAGCCCTCATAAGTTCGGCCTCAAATACCGGGGGAAATTACCCCCTAAGTTAGGATCTTTAGAAGGTGCTATCACTTAATATTAAAAGTCAAGACTTGGTAGTTAGGATTCGTTGTAAGGGTCAAATGGTCAAATGAATCATACCCATGTAGTCCACTCTAACCATGACACAGGGCTTATGCACCTCCGATTATGTACTCTACATAGAAAATAATGAAAGAAATCTTTATTTTCTTTATACTTTATCACTGCGTATTTTGCTCCATCGATGCATAACAACGAATCTAAAATCCTAATGCCCAGAGGCTACCTCGACTCGGGGACAGTCATTCGGCAAAAAATCAAATAGCTTGGGCTATCCAATCCCACAGGCGCCAAGCCTACTAGGTAGGGCCCGAACAAAGTAGGCTACAACCAACCTAAAATGGCTCGGAGATGTCCCAAGTTCGTATTCAGAAAGGAAGGCCCTTACGTATGACTAAATCCTATTAAATAAGCAAAACACCATCGTATATGACTAAAACACTCGAGTTTCATAAAGGCCTTATTTTTTATTGAAATTTCGAAGCCACCAACAATTCAGAGTTACCATTCTCATTCGGGCTTTCGGATGATAAATGCTCCAAATTACGTCTAATTTATGCTAAGACATTAAGGAAGATCCACAAATAAAAAATGCAAATAGATGCTGAAAGTCTTTGTCAGAGGAAATTCTTTATATAAATATTTCAAAAAGTATTTACAAAGTAATGATAAAACCGCCTCAAATTAAATAACAAAAAGAGTACAAAAAGGAGACAAAAAAGAAGCTAAGGCATCTCCGTCTAATCTTCACCGGAGCTCGACACGGCATCGAAACCTTCGGGACCTTCAGGCTTATAAAGTTCTTTTGCCTCAACCTCAAGCCTCTTGGCCTTTTTAAAACTCATCCGACAGATTAAATCCCCGGGCATGAATCTCCTCGAGGGTCTCTATCTAGGGCAACCCCTATACATTCTCAACCTTCATTGTTAAATAGGCCTCAGCTATCTCCACGTCGGATTTATAATGGGCTAGCACTTCTAAGAACATGGAGGAATCAATTGAGGTTGCCTCTAATTTGGACTTCAGTGCAGTATATTCTCGGCAAAATTCATCTCGTTCTGAGACGGGTGAGTCCAGTTGTGCCCGAAGTTCGTTGCTTAGCCGAGACCACTTGTTGGCCTTATCCTTTGACACCTGGAGCCGGTCCTTGACCAACGCTAACTCATCTTTTGCAGCCTTCTTTTTCAAGGCCAGGAAGTTCATCCTGCTCCTCAGCGTATCGGTCGAAGCTTTGAGCTCATTCATCACGGCCTGGAGCTGGTCAATCAAGTTTATCTTTTCTTGAATACGAGGTTGCGTTGTTAGTCACTACGCGTAACATCTCAATTTCAACCTAAAAAATCCTTACCTTCTCAACCAGTTTGGCATGCCCCTGTTTGATAGAAAAAGCTTCCTTTTGAGCCTTCTCCAGCTCGACTCGAAGAATGGGGAGATCTTTAAGGGCCTCACCTTTTTGTTCCGTAAGAACCCTCTACATGTCCTTTTTTCTGAACTTGCTCCTTGAGCTTGAGCTCGAGCCGGCTGACTCCATTTGAGACCGATAGAAACTTTCATGATGGAGCACCGAAGCCTGAAAAATAAAACGATAAGATCATAAGAACATGCTGAAGTTAAATAAAATGCACAAAGTGCACAAAGAATGGGAAACTTGCCTGGTTCACTACACGTTATGCTTCATTGAAGAGGCTCAAAGTGCTCACTTTGTTCATCTTCGTCTGGTCCTCTTCAGTCACCAAGCAACAGAGGTAGCTGTGTACGCTTACCGAAGTGGACAACACCCGACTGTCCGCCGCAATAGTAAAAACGACCATTTTTTATAGTAGGTTTCCACTCCAGAGCAGCTAATTGCCTCACTAGCTTCGGCTCGAGCTCGACTTGTTTGTCCCTAATGATAGGTTCTTTTTCGGGATCTCAAAGTGGCCAAACCCGGAATAATCTAGCGCGCCCATATCCAGGATGTCATAAAACATTTTGAGGTCCTGGTATATGCCTCGTACTATATCATTTGACTTCTCCATATCGGTCTCAGCCTCATTGAACATGGACTTTGTATGAGATGATGACTCTGTGATGTCAATGACACCGACTATTTTCTTTGGGTCAAGGATAGTTTCTCGGGAGGCTGTAGCATCAGATTTTTCTTCTGGCTCCCAAGCTAAAGAGGGGTCGGATTCTTAGCAATCTTCCCTGGTTGCCTCCCGTTCTTCATTTCCAATAGTTGACCCATGAGCGGTGAACTCTAGTTCATCGTCCTTTGGGTCATCCATGAGCCGGTAAAAACTGTCAAGGTGCGGTACCCTAGTTTGGGGTACTCATTTTGTTGCTTTTCCAAACCTGAAAAATTGTCCATTTCTTGTTTACCTTGGCGGGAGGGTAGCCGAAAGATTTTCCTCTTTTTCATCTTTTTCTCCTCCTACACAGCAGCTCTGGTTTATCCCGAAACGAAGGGTTTAGCAAGTAAGGACGGATCCTCGTCCAATGGCTAAAGCTTAGTGGTCTTGGGAAAACCTGTAAAATAAAAAGGAATTAGCAGAAATAAAGGATGAGTATAAAGGTAGACTTGTTTGGGAATACCACTTACCTTGGGAACGGGCTTCTCATTTGCCCTATAAATGTTTTTGCCATTCATGCAGGTTTTGACATTTGTTTGCAAATGCCTTCGATCCACTTCTTGAAGCGAAGGACTGCGTTGGAAACTTGGGCGACCTCTACACTATGGTATAAACATGAAATTTGAATATGAGCAAAAGAAATTTCATGTAATCAATACGGAAAGAAACTTAAGGACTGAGTTCCACATTTCAGGGAACAGTACAAATTTGGGGGAAATAAGATCTTCGGTTTTCACCCAAACAAACCTCCCTGCCAACCTCAATCTTGATCTCATTGATGCTCAAATATGGATGTCTTTGCCAACGAGTTCTGGTATGAAGATTTGAAGGGGAGGATAAAAATAAAGATAAATGTGTGAAGGTCACATTTGAAGAAGGAGTATGAAGATTTGAAGATGAAAATATGAAGATCTAGGAAATAATGTATGAAAGTTTGAAGGGTTTAGAAATAAGTGAAGAGTTCGAGGGTAAATTAAGGAGCTCTAAAATCGAAAAGTAAAAAAGTTAAAACGGGATCGAAGCTATAATAAAGAATGTGTAATCAATGTGTGGCGTTTCATATATGGGGACGACCAACCGACTACTGACACGTGTCCAAGTCAGAACCTTGCAACTGATGGGACGTTTCATTGGCCTGCCAACTTGGTTGTAGCATACAGAAAAAGGAACCGGGATTAATTTATCACTTTATGTTATTTCGATAAATCTACTCTCTATAAAACGAGGAGACTATCTTTATAGGATAAATTCAGAGGTACATGGTAGAGTTTTACCCAATTCCCCGATGAGGAAACAAAAAGAAAGCACGACTTGACGTAATAATTATAATCGAGGCCCAATGACTCCTCTTATCAAAACCCAAGTGTAATAAACGATGTACTTGGGATCAGGCACGATGACATAACGAACTCAAACCTAGTATGGTTTCTAGACCTCGGAAAACGCGAAGAACGGTTATGCATGACGAAGTAGGGGTCGTAATATTCACCCTCAACTGAATATTATGGCATGAATCCTGATTGATATCAATCGCTTATTGACATTTACCGAAAAAAAGAAAATTTTAACCTTATTTAGACTTTTGTTATGACTGAAACTCCCCTACTATATAAAGAAAAATAATTCTTTATTCTGACATATTGTTATAAACAAATCAAAGCAATAAAAGTTTATTTTGTTTTCTAATTATTGTTCAAAGTGTACTTCATTTGTTCTCTTCTTTATTCGCGATCGAGCTTGTGCCAAAGGCCCGATTGAGGGTGATTTTTATTGTTAAACCTAAGATTAGGCTTGGTCATAAAATTACGATTGGTTAGATCATTTATTTTATCTTTAACCTATTTACCTGTTATTCTTAACTATTTTTATTGATTTAAATCACATATCCTTTAAACCACGTACAAATTTAATTGTTACTGATTTTTTTGGGTAAACAAACATGTTTAACTTTAGCCTCTTATTATGAACCCACTTCACTTTTAAAATTAAAGGTTAAAAATTATATTACTTTTTAAACTTTTAGTGATTTTCACGTTATATCTATGCTCTGTGTCGAAAACAAGACCGCTTGAAATGAGATTTTGCTGCCAATTTTACTCGTAGAGGTGCACGTAATATTTATTGCACCAAAAATTTCTTTGAGTATGAGTGCACATATATATTTAAGTAATTTCGAAGAAATATAATATTATTATACATGATTCACGAAAAAAGTATGAATTCATGTGAATTCATATTCGAAGACCTAGATATGCCTTTGGTTATCGTATGATTTATAGGTCACGAGTTTGAGTAGTTTTGGTAGGGTCAGCTTTCTATAGAGCGCCTCTTGGATTCTCAACCACTGCATGAATATTACTCCCTCCGTTTTAATTTATGTGAACTCATTTGACTGGGCATGGAGTTTAAGAAAAGAGAGAAGACTTTTAAATTTGTGGTGTAAAATGAGGCATATTTGACTCAAAAGCTATCGATCCACTTTATAAGCTTAAAAACAATCAAAAGATAAATATGGGTAAATTGTAATAAAATATAATATGACCTAGAGACAAAATAGAAGAAATTATTGCAATAAATCTAATAAGATGAACTCGAGAATAAGTATCTGTTAACTGTAGAGATAGAGAGAGAGAGAGAGTGAAAGAAAATAAGAGAATAGAATTATTCAAGAATAATGATAATGCCCTTTTACAATGGGAAGGTCCCCTTTATATACTAGGAGACATTTCTTGAAATAACTATAAAAGTACAAAGCGTGGTCGACGTCCTCCTAACGACGCAAGGTAGCCGTCGTCGCCTTCATCCTTACATCTAAGTCATAGCCTTACTTTAATAGACGTATACTTATTGGGCGTACAAGACAAATATATTATGTGTGTTATAAATTATTATATAAAAGTAAATTGTTTTCAAATAAAAAAAAAAGTATTCTTTTAAACATATAACAAAAAAATAAGTTTACATAAATTGAAACGGAAAGAATATATACTTTATGCATTAAATTATTTTTTATTTAGTCACCGAATACCGCCTGCCATGTGCTTTTACATGGCTTTAACGTCTAGAAACGCTACGGTGAAACTTTGTCCTGTGGGATAGCGGATCGGTGAATTTTGTCCGGGCAGACAGCGTTAACAAAACAACGAAGCTTGAAAGGAAAAAGAAGAGGGGAAAGAGGAAAAGATTGCGTTTTTCACGCGTGGGTTAAAAACACTTCGGCAGAGAACTGGGAAAAAAGGTAGAGTAGAGTGTAGGACACGTGCAAACACGTGGACACAAGAAAAGGGGCTGGCGTTTTGGAGTTGGACGATGTTTTTATCATAAGAAGTGAATGGGGAAAGGGAGTGCCGACAAAAGGTGTTGTAACGGTGTCACAGTTGGTTGACACGTTAGCATTCGTTTTATTTCCTTTTTTCGCTTCCACTTTCTTTGATCCTTTTATTTTTATTTAATGTATTTTGGCTTCTAGGCTTTTTTTTCTTTTCCTAATCACTATCTAGTGGTAATTAATTTATGTACACGTGTTTTTCAATGTGCTTGTGATAGCTCATTTGCATTGGGTCGTGGTCCTCTTCGGGTGTCCACTTTAACACCATCTTGTTTAATCTTACAAACGTTTAGTTCAATACAAACATGCCATATAGAAAAGGAAAATTTGTTCTCTGAAGAACAAATTCAAAAAAATCTTCTCAAAACTTGATCCATACCCCGAGAAAAAGAAAAGGAATTCCAAAATGAAATTAAGAAAAAAAAAAGATCGATCTGTTTTCTAAAGGAGTAGAAGAGAAAACAATTCTGCGTTTATGAAATAAACGTATCCTAAAGAGATGTCTCAATATTGGCATCCGATTTACAATGTCAAACAGTTTTGAATATAGTTTACTGTTTCGATTAAAAAATAAAGTCTACATGTATAAAACTTTTAATTGTTTATACACAATATTTGACATTCATAGTTATTCTAATGTCACGTAATAACGTAAAAAGTCAGGCCTAGAGCGTATTTGTCGTCCACCTGTGGGTCCCCAATTGAAGATAGTAAAATAAAATGATTAAAAGAGGAAATTAAAAGGGTAAAGGGCAAATACTCGAAGCTTCAATGGAGTATGGAATGGCATAAAGCTACGAGTCAGACCTAAGGGGTTCAGTGTTTGATTGGATTCTTTTTTGACCTTAAGTGCACGTGGCATTGCTTGAGCTACATTGAATGAATTCTTTTTAATATTTTTCTTAAATAATATGCATATGATTGTCCTAAAAGTAGAATAAAGCAGATAAGAATTTGCGAAATGTTTGGTAGGTCAAAGGGGCACGTCGATTGCTTTTTCGTGATTTCCTTTAGTTTATGATAATATGAAGATGATGAGGTTGAGGTTTGTTGAGTTCTTTTATTGCCACGTGCTCCAAGTAATAACAATGTCATGCTGTTGTTTCGTTTTATATTTGTTATTTTCTTATTGGCCCACGATTACATGTAAAGTCAATTTATACTAATTGATAAAAATTGAATATATATGGAGTTCAATTATAAGTAAAGGTGTCAATCGGGCACACAGGGACGGGCTGGACAAAAAAAATATCAACCTATACGGGTTCGGGGTGGGTTGTTATGGGGCTGGGATTCACGGGGTGGTAGCGGGCTTGGATTTTTCGGGTTCTATAGGGCCAGTACGAGTTCGGGTTTAACGGGCTAAGGAGGCTATGACTATATATATATATATATATATATATATATATATATATATATATATATATATATATATATATATATATAAAGAAAAATTAAGTTATATTTTTTTTCTTTTTCAATGTTATTGAAACTTTTAAGGGTTAAAATTAAAAGTTAGAATTGAACTTTTGGTATTTTTTGGTATTTGACCATTGCCAACAGTCAGATTTATATTAAAAAAAATAAATTATATTACGGATTAACGGACTGAACCTGGTTGTAGTCCGTTAAGAACCCGTTAATGGCTTAACAAGTTGTAGCGGGTTCGGTCACCCGTTTAAAAAAAAATTAACGTTTGCAGTCCGCCCCCGCCCAACTCGTCCCAACCCGCTTTTTTTGCTCCGGTAACAGGCTGGACCGGGCTGACCCGGGTTATAGCGGGTCAGCCCGGCCCGATTAACACCTATAATTATAAGCATATAAATTTTTGAAATTTTTCTTAGCAATACACTGTTTAAATAAAAAAAGAAAGCCAATTCAATTTTTTCCACAGTTACTTAGAAGTTATGATGCTATAAAAATTGACGCGATTATTGTATTTAGAACTGTTAAATTCAAACCAGCATGTACGATACTTTTTAAAATAAAATACACCAATATGTTTTCAAAGAATTTGAGAGATGTAGGTCAAAGATAGAGTGGGAGGTAGGAAAAAGGATATTAGCAAAATATGTTAATGTTTTCGTGCCACGTGATGATTCTACGAAGAATGAAAATAACGTCAGTGATGAGTATAGGTGATGTATTGATCCTTTGACTGCCCGTGTTAACGGCGGAGCGGGTGTTAAAAAAAATTGTATCTAATGGGAATTGAACTTATGATCTTATGTAAATTTTGAACACTTTTGATCACTAAATTATATTTTTGGATAGTGTTAAGGGTGTTCAAAACTTAATATATAGAGGTAAAAAATAAATTTTACCTTATATATATAGTATAATTTTTTGGCGAATGGTGTTCGGGTGAACACCCTTGCGCCCCCCTAAATCCGCCCCTGCGTGTTAACACATTTATTTCGGAGATTGGAAAAAAATTAAAGTTTTTGTATTACTGTTATAATTTTAAGTAATTAATATATAACAATAATTAAATTTATCATCAACTATTTATAAATATTTAATAAAAATTTTAATATATATATGAGCAAAAGTTAAAGAATTTATGTGAACCTGCCCCTGATTTATTTATGTCCACATATATGTATGTATGTGGCATCTTCTCTTTTAAATTCTATTTCGTGCACACTTCATTCAGTTATACTTGGTTTAATTAATATTGGATTGCTTACTTGTCTGTACACGAAAGTATATAGCCCAAGCATGAAAGCGCTGAAGCAAACAGTAACGATCAATATTAATTATGTAAAATTATAACTTTTAATTTCCTAAAATAGAAAAGAACAGTGTTTAAAGAATTTTTTAATTGATCCGATTACGTAGTGGATTTATCTGGATAACAAAATTTCTTACTTGAGGTCATTGTCAGAGCTGGGTGGCAAAAGGATGTTCAAAACCTTCTTTGTTGTATAATTAAATAATATGTACAAAATAAAAAGTTATTTATTTATGAATATATAATAGATGTTGAATTTTCTTGACTTCTTTATTTGTTTGTTTTTTTATATTTTGACTTTTCTTAATAAAAATTCTAATTCCGCTATTGATTGATGCGATAAAATTTTTCGGTTGTGTATGCATGCAAGAGGATTACTGTGCTAGACATGAAAAGATTTAATTAAGTGTGATAAATAATGAATTGGTAACTCAAATTGACTTTGTTGTGCATGTCTAGTGAGTCTAGCTTTTATACCCTAACATAACAAAGAAATTTTACACAAGCAATATGTCATGTAAAAGTCAACTACGGGCTAGTCGGTAACTAAAAGTCAGTGGAAAAGTGTTTGTTTGACCCGGGATGTTTATGAACATTTATGAACTCAAAACAATTATTGAAAATAAAGGGATAATCATAGCAGGTCGTAACACATCTGAAATTCAGTAAAGGAAAAGAAAAAGGGAACATATGTCAAGATAGCAGAAGATATTTAGTGATCTTTTATTCATGACAATGGGTTAATCTGTCTCTCCATGGAGATGTTCAGATTCTTACAATCATGTTTTCATAGATCTACCGTTATTCTGCATTATTTGGTCTTGGTTCTCACTCTGCGTTGTATTCTATATTTCTTAGAGCCCCCATGGGGAGAGAGTGGAACCTTTTTTCTGATGATTGCTACGGTATTTATAGATCGTAATTATGCTAGTTGACTTTTCTTGGAGATCGGGTCCGTGTCGTGAGACTATTGTGGCGTACCCGCAAGGCGTCGATCCTAACAAAAAGCTTTAAGCGGATACGGAGATAACCTGTGATCGAGGACGGCCTCGACGCTTGCTATGCGCATTTGGGCCGAGGGGAGTGATTAATTTATTCTGATTATTATAAGATCGAATTGTAGCACATACAATGTTACCTTAAGACATGCTACACAATTTATAATAATAGATATAAATAAAATTGATTATGTAAAACTTGTTTACACTATTAATATATAAAATTAAATCATGGATTTATTATAAAAATGTTAAACTCTCCTGTAATCGAACATAAAAAGTCAGAAGCCGCTTCTTTGACTAAATGTTCACCTACCATTTTAGAGAAAAAAATATTGGAGCGCCAGACGATATATTTTTTTCTCATTTTAATCAAATGTTAGATAAACCTACCGTATAGCATTGCAATTTACCACGCTATTGACTTAAGGATTTATAAATTCTTTTTCCACTCGACTTCGGTATCCGACTAAATTTGGATTTGCACCAGAAAAATTCACATTAGTGGGTAAAGCGCTTTATACCTAGGACTTGACCCAAACATTTAGTTAATGATGAATGGGTATTTATCATTCCACCGTAATACTTGTTGGTTAAAGATTTATAATCAGGTAGTACTTTTGTTGCGTATCTGTGTATATACCTTCTATATTTTAGTCCAAGCTAACGTATATCATGAATTCATAATGTAGCCACTTAATTTCCCAGTTTTTTAATTTTTTGATAAATGTGAAATGTCCGGTAAGTCCCTGATTTATATTTGAGAAAAGACAGTTTCCATCAATAATCATTTCTCCCTCCCACAACTTGTAAGTTCGGTTTCTTAGGCACAGGCTATCTTTTCAGTTTCAGATCAAGAAAATCTCTAGAAAGTAAAATATTTAGCTCATAAATACTAGTTAGATGTTACTATTTGTCAAAATATTATCCTTAAATTGGCAAAAAGGAAACACAAAAGAAATGGAATTCTTACTTTCCTCTAGGCTTTTTCTTTATTTTATGAATATTTTGAAATGCTCTTAAGGGAAATACCATTCACATATTAAATTACAAAAAATTGGATCGCAGTAGAGTAAAAAATACGTAGATTTTAAAAAAGTTGGAACGAATGACCGCAAATTATAGTCCATGATTATGTTCTTTTAAAATAATTTTACAACCTCCCCAGCTATTTTCTTAAGTAGGAAGTAATGTTTAAGTCTTTAAAAATTAACAAGAAAACAATTCTTTTGTTCTTTTTTGTTAAAGAAGTTTAGCCTTATCTAGTTACACGTGGAAATTGTGTTGACAGTCACACGTTGAAATTGTGTTGCTAATTTGGCTTTAGCTTGAAAAGACAGAAAATCATACTACTTAATAATTTGAAAAGCATATTCGATGGATGTGTCAAATTCGATTTTACGACGCCAGATATGAGACAATGATTTATCACATAGACATAGACCAATAATAATGCCTCATTCTTTAAGAAACTTTAGTCACATAGTATTGCTGCTCGTGCGCAATTCCGGCTATATGCTCTGCACTAACTTTTAACCTCAATTTCAATTTTAGTCCTTACAAATTTCATTTGGACTATTTTATGGATAACTATTGTCCGCACCATGTTAAAAAAAAGACCGTTTGGTGGACATAGTATCTGTTGACTCTGTGATCCTAAATTATAATTTATGAATTATATGAAAATAACTTTATTAGTGTTCCTAGTATACGTTATGTTACTTATAAGGGCGTACGCAAGATTTTTTGTAAGTGGTGTCATTCTTGAAAAATAAAATACTATAAAAATAACAAGTTGAGTAGAGTAACACAAGCAAATTCAATCACTCAGAAGTTATAAATTAAGGTTATGGTTCAATTCCTGTAGAATCTAATTTTTAAACTAAAAATACTTTAAAAATATGTAGAAATGCAAGGAGTGGTTTAGATCCCCCACCCTTCTGGGTGAACATAAATGCGCTGGCCACTAGACTAAGTATACTTGTTTTTTCAATGGTGTCATTTAAATTATATATCTTTTTTCTGAGTCCACTGTTTATATGTGTATTTATTAAGATTTTCCGGTAAATTGGTGTCGGATGACACCGCTTAGAGTAACGTACTTCCGCCCTTGGTTACGAACTGGCTTTTTTCTTTTCTCCTAGAGACTTAAAGTTGAGTCAACTAGTAATCTTAGCCATCAGCAAGAGTGCAAACAGGCAAGTCGACGGATATGGTTCGGATCGAAAATGGGTAATGAAAAAAAGAACTAATTATCCGATCCGATCCATATTTAATACGGATAAAAACAAATTAACCGGTGGATAATATGGGATATCTATATTATCTATGACTTCGTGTATATGATCACTTTTGGGAGAATTTTTAGATTCCTTAATTTAGAAAACCCCGAATTTGAAACTTTATAAATATAAAATTTAGACCCATTTTAATATAATGGGTGGACGGTTCAAACTTCCTCAAGTGATGTAGCGTTCCCCTTTCTCCTCCTTTCTCCCGCCAGTATAATCATTTTTTTCAAAAGAAAAAACCTAAGAGAAAAGAACTTACTATTGCACAGAGAAATGGATCTAGTGGGACCATTAATAAGTGTTCACTGGGCCTGGCCGAACTATGTATGGCGAAAAACAATACTCCCTCCGTTTCAATTTATGTGAACCTATTTCCTTTTTAGTCCGTGTCAAAAAGAATGACCTCTTTCCTTATTTGGAAATAATTTACCTTTATACAATGATTTATAGCCACACAAAATAAAGGTGCCTCATTTTACACCACAAGATCAAAAGTCTTCTCTCTTTTCTTAAACTCCGTGCCCAGTCAAATGAGTTCACATAAATTGAAACAGAGGGAGTAATTGATATGAAATATCAGGGTTGGGATAATAGAGGAGCTCGTTCAAAAAGCATAAGTGACCATTCAGTGGACTAGTATTAGGGTACGCGCATTACGCGTGTACCATATATAAATGAATATATAATTTTATAAAAATATGAAAAAATACTAAATAATGTGAGTTATTGAATAAAATAAAATAAAATAAAAAGCATAAGTTCTTAAATATGATGAACATTGATCCTTTTTAGTGCGTTAGCTAGATAAATTCATAATAATATAAAATCTTAAAAATATATTCTAATATTAGAGTTAATACTTTATAAAAAATAACGTAAATATAGGAAGTTGTCATTTATTAGAATGATTATTAAAAAAAAGGAAAAAAAAACTTCATGTGTAGGTTATCATACAAATATTTTTATCGAATGGTCATATAAAATAAAGGTCACAAAAAACAAGGTAGAAAACCAATGTTTATTGTTATTTTATTATAACATTTAAATTTTAATAATAAAGTTATTTTTCTTAGACCCTTATTATAGTAAAAGAGAAACGAGCTGAAACAATGATAATATCACAATGGAAGTTTGGATTTGCTTTGAATGGAAAATACTTACATTAGTTTTGATTTAATAAATATATTACACGTCATATAATTCTATATATTAAGATTTTTATATAGTTCAAATAAAAAATATAAGTAAATTTCAGTTAATTTTAACGTCCTAAAAGTTCAAAAAATAATTAAATAATTATTTTGAGTGTAAAATTAAATTTTAAATTAATTTTCTTGATTTCTTTTTATACTTCTTATATTTGTCAAAGAATATCTAACCATGGAAAGGTAGCTTTTCTTTGGATGGAAATTACTCACGTAAGGTTTGATAATTAATGTGTCACATGTTGCCAAATATTATGGCTTTTTACATATATACTTCAAAAAAGGATTAAGGAAAGATATAATAAGGAATATTTTAGGTGATTTTAAAGTCCTAAAACAATTAGGAGGAATAATGAAATGACTTATTTGTCTAGTATGAAATCAAATTTTAAAGGGTAAAAAAGGCGAACGACATTTTGCTAAGGGCCTTCGTGCTTTTAATATAGTATAGATAAAGATGGGAGAACTTGAAAAATAATTAGTGCAACAAAAAAAATATATTTCTCTATTTTAATTAAGATGATATAGTTGAACTTAACACAAAGTGTAAGAAGAAAAAATCTTTTGAAACATATGGTTAGGGGTGTACATAGGTCGGGTTGGTTCGGATTTTACAATTACCAAACCAAACCACATGTATCGGGTTATTAAATTTAAAGACCAAACCAAACCAATAAACTCGGGTTTTTCACTCTCGGTTTTTCTCGGGTTTTTTCGGGTTTTCGGGTTTTTCGGTTTTTCGGGTTTTTTTCGGTAAATCTCCCCAGAACAAAACATATAAATTGTGCTCAAAATATTTCTTTAATCCTAGTAAGATACAACTATACTAAGTATTTTTTAAGAAAATAATACAAAATATGAGAAGTTTCCTGGCATTATCCTAAAATATTCAACAATAAAGACATAAAATTATATAATATAAATATTACTAATTAAAAAGCTATAATAAAAATAAATATAATTTAAAAGTAATAAGTCATGATAATATAAGTAGACTAATAAAGGAGTGTCAATCACATGACTAAACGCTAATAAAGAAAAAATAAAAATATGTTATGCATTTTTATCTAAATTGTTGTAAAATAAAATATAAATATTCAATACATTCCCGTTAATAGCATTGAATTGAATGTCTTTTGTTAGCATTAATATTGATTTATTATTGGTTTAGGCTTTTGACAACATTATTTAGTTTACTAATGTTAATAGCTATAAAACTTATTGGAACATTCAAAAGTTCTAAATCCAATCTTAAAAGATAAAATTATAAATTTTTATAAGAAATATTTATAAATTACATCACAAATAAGTATATTTATATATTAAATATATCTAATATTTTTATATATGTAATGTCGGGTTGGTTTGGTTTCGGTTTGACTTTCTTTAGTCAAAACCAAACCAAACCAATTATGGTCGGGTTTTTTTTCCCCACACCAAACCAAATCAAACCAAACCATTGTCGGGTTTTTTTTCTCGGTTTGACTCGGATTATCGGGTTGGTGCGGTTTGTCGGTTTCCTTTGTACACCCCTACATATGGTGGTAAAATCTTTGTGGAATCATAATATTTGTGTGATTATAAAAGCTTCTCATAAAACGTAAAATGAGTAAAATAAATATTTAAATTCAAACTATTATCAAAAATAAACATGTGTCATACTTTTTAAATGAACTAATAAAAAAATATGTCATATATAAATTGAAACATAACGAGTACACGCTTTTCATGCTCCTTTTGGATAGATCTTTTTAAGTTGATAGCCAATTATTAAGACTTTTATTGAAATTAGAATCTGATGCTATTGCTTTTATTCAACATATTAAGCGTAAACTTTCGAAAATACCTTGGCTTGTGGAAAACTTCGATATATATTTTTGGTTGAATAAAAATCAATAAAGTATAAGATTGTACTTGGGACCAAACGACTTTTTGGCCCTTTAAAGGTTAATGGAAAAGCATATACAACAAACAAATGATTTTAGCGTGTATACATAATTTTCGAATTCTTCAAACTCACGATTCTTAAAAATAATATAGATGTTAAGATGGAATGTGTAGTGAAATAAGATAGGATAAATTTACAAAGGATTACAACTAGAGGGTGCTAGTGACTCATATTAGATAAATAATGTCGTCTGAGATAGTTCAATTAAACTCGTTATATGTGAGACATTATGAGCGGTGAAATGCAACAGTACACAAATTGCTTGTGCTTACATTAAAGTTTCTCTCTCTTAAAATCCACATTTTCATATCTTTATTATCCAATCAAAACCTTCAACCATGGAAGAATCATTGGAAATTGGAAATTGGCAACTAAATGAAACCCTTCAATTAATGATTTAGGATATGAATATTATCTTATGAAATTTCATAGCATTCAAAATTTTAAAAAAGATATCCCAAAATAGACCTTGGTTCATAGGATCTCAATACTCACTATACGCTAGTAGAAACCCAAATTCGTTCCAGCCCTAGACCACATAAATCACACAACTGTGCGGATTCGTCTACAGAAATTACCCACTGAATAGTACTTCATTCGTTTCATATTAAATAAGGTATTTTTCTTTTTAGTTTGTTCTAAAATAAATGACACATTTTTAAATTTGAAAATAATTCAACATTAAACTCCTTAATTTATCTATTTTATCCTTAATGAGAAGATTTTATAACCATACAAAAGTCATGAGCGCATAAAGCTTTACCCCAAAAGCTTTTAAGACCACAAATATCAAAAGTCTTTTTTTTTTTGCTTAAACTCCATGCCGAGTGAAACTACCTCATTTAATTTGAAACGGAGGTAGTAGGATATGCAAATCCTAAAAAAAATAGTTGTTTTCATACGAACGCTCATAAAATTGACACATGCACAGTTCATAGGGCCAGAAGCCGTTACGCTAGATTTTGTATTATAGCGCCACTAGGTAAAACCTCCCGTCCGAAATTCTCCTTGGTACACACACTTAATCAATTTACTATGAAGGCTCAACTATAATCTGTACAAAATGTGGATGCTTAGTGTCACACCCCTTTTTTACCAAAACAAGCCTTTCCTACTAAACCCTCTTAAATAAATAAAAGAATTTAATAAAAAGGCTTGTAAAGGGTTTTCAATTTTGAAAGTGACAAAAATGGTGTTCAAAAGGAAATTATTCAGAGTCGCCACCTGACATTGATTTCGGTGTGCCGGGCCACCGTTTTTCTAAAAATAGTTCTTTTCCTTTCAAAACACTTGAGACTCCAAAAACTAAGTCTACACCAGAGATTCGGGTAAGGGGGTTCATTTGACTCGGGGAGAAGGTGTTAGGCATTCCCCAAGTCCCGTGAAGGTCACGGTTGCGTACTCGATCAAGTTGGCTTTCAAAACATTCAAATTGAGGTAAAACACACAAAAAGCAAAATAAACACATATGAGGCTCGAGGTCGTCCCCACCTAATAAAAGAAAATGAAAAGTAAAAGAAAGGAAATGTCCTAAGCTAATCTATACTACGACTTCCTCACCATGCTTGTCAAGGCCTCCAAAATATTTACATAGTTCTTCGGGGCATACCCCGAATAATAATAATATTTACAAACTTCACGGGGCATTCCCCGGATAAATTTAACTAAGGAACAACCTCTCGCCTCAAAACTAACAAAAATCCTATGGCTTGCCTACCCGAGTGTTGTCGGCCTACTCATACTACTAACGGGTAAATAAAATAAGAACATAAAATTGTGACAAGGAGTACAGCACATACCAACTGCATTTTCTAATCTCCAGTACCCAATCCCATTACTAGATGCAATACTTCTAATTCATGTCACTAATGTCCTTTAACTAAATTACTTTAATTAACCCAGCAACCACCCGTTCAAAACTCCAAACAAAGCTCAATTCTATGTATTAAGAGGACAATTTCATACTCAGGCAGAAATTTCATCATCAAAGACAAATATGAACAGACTTCAAAAATAAATTAAACAAACTAACGAGATAGAGAAAAAGAATAGACCTTTTGGCGAGCAAATTAAGATTAATGAACTGGAATTTAACACGACGACCAAACCACGAAATGATATCTTCGCCATTAATAAAACAGCCCCGATTCTGCTACATCAACTTCGTGAGTATTAAAATGTGACAACAAACTTCGATTAAAATCTGGCTTTCCTGCGAAAATAGGGACTGCAAACTAAACCTCGGACGGCGGCTTCTCTTGGTTTTCCGGTGGGGGGACGACTGGTTGCGGCTGGGAAAATGGGGGGTAGGCGGTAGGTTTGGCGGCGGCTATGGCGTTGGGATGGTTGGACGACCGGCGGCGGGTGTCTGTTTTGGGTGGTCGTTTTGTTGTTACCGGCGAAGGGCTGGTCGGCCGGCCTTTTTGTGCTGATGGCGGCTGGTTTCTCTCATTTTCAGCTAGTTTTTTATTTTTTATTTTTGTGTGTTATGAAGAAGGAGATGAACCGTGGGGGGAAGGGGGTAGGCGGTTGTGGGTTTTTTCTAGGTTAGTGTAGTGTAGTATTATTATGTTATTATTGTAGAAGGTGTGAAGGTTTAGGGTTTTAGTCTTGATAATTGGGCTTTTGGGATAGTGGGCTAAGGAAAATTTAAAAATTAGCCTAATTTGGATAAGAAAAGCTTAACAAGTTGTAAAATCAAATAACGTTACTACCCAAAACACTAATATTCTTGAAAATAAAATCTAACTATTTTTGTATTTTAAATTTTATGATAAAAATAATATAAAAGAGTTAAAATTAGTGTAAATAGCTATATAAGACCTAAATTAAATATTCTACGCTAAAACGGGTAAAATTTCGGGGATGGTCAAAAATTACGTGTCTACAGCTGCCCCTGACAATCTAGTATTCTCAGACAAAGAACGACTAGACAGGATTTTTGACCTGACCCTTATTTAAATGACAAACTAGAAGAAAAGAGAATGTGACCGAGCTCTGGTATCTGAGCTGCCTACATATCCTCGGCTATAGAGGAATCAGGCCACGTGTAGTTCAGAAGTGAATGAGATGATGGAGTTTACCGAGGTGGAGAGTCGAGTCGAGTGCCGTCGAGGTTCCAGTTCGCGGTTCCAGCCATTACATCAAAATCAGAAAATGAAAAAGACTAACTAAACCTATTAACTATGAGTTACAAGATTCCTATCTCTAAGTCTTCTGAAGATTGATCTTGATTCTTGAATGGTTCTTCATGCAGACTTTAGATCTGAACCTTGATGCTCGCTAGATGTAGGTGTTAGTTCCTTTTCTTCTGCTTTTCGGATCAAAACTGGACATACAATGCTTGTGGCTTTAGTCATGTATTGAGCGATCCACCTC
Organism: Nicotiana noctiflora; assembly: GCA_032618575.1. Taxonomy (NCBI): domain Eukaryota; kingdom Viridiplantae; phylum Streptophyta; class Magnoliopsida; order Solanales; family Solanaceae; genus Nicotiana; species Nicotiana noctiflora. The sequence continues at coordinate 48,945 of JASVEL010009468.1, read as the reverse complement.
TTGTCTCGGCCTCTGCATTTTGGACTCACCTCCCTTTTCTCTCTTTTTCTTTTTTTTTTTTTTCTATTCTGGATTGAAATTCCTTATGTTGATCACCTCGGATTATTGACTCGCATTCTTGCCGTGAGCTTCTGCTACTTCACCATGAACTGATTTCTGAAAATGATTTCCCTCGTTGTCCAGGTGGGCGCCTGACATTACAGCAAAACAGACAAAACAAAAGAAATTTTTTCTGCCCCAGTTTGGGACTGGGGCATAAATGTAAGTGTTAATTGGACTATGCTACCTACAGAACTCTCAGAGTTTGAAAAATTAAGTCCCATCATCCAGGAGAGTCCTGAAAATTGTAAAACTAAATCCCATTATCCAAGAGGGTCCTGAAAACTTAAAATTAAATCCCATTATCGAGGAGGGTCCTGAAAATTCTAAAATTAAATACCATTATCCAGGAGGGTCCTGAAAACTTAAAATTAAATCTCATTATCCAGGAGGGTCCTGAAAACATAAAATTAAATCTCATTATCCAGGAGGGTCCTGAAAACTTAAAACTAAATCCCATTATCCAGGACGGTCCTGAAAACTTAAAATTAAATCCCATTATCCAGGAGGGTCCTGAAAACTTAAAACTAAATCCCATGATTCAGGAGGGTCCTGAAAATTTAAAATTAAATCCCATTATCCAGGAGGGTCCTGAAAACTTAAAATTAAATCCCATTATCCAGGAGGGTCCTGAAAACTTAAAAATAAATCCCATTATCCAGGAGGGTCCTGAAAATTCAAAAATTAAATCCCATTATCCAGGAGGGTCCTGAAAACTTAAAACTAAATCCCATTATCCAGGAGGGTCCTGAAAACTTAAAACTAAATCCCATTATCCAGGAGGGTCCTGAAAACATAAAATTAAATCCCATTATCCAGGAGGGTCCTGAAAACTTAAAATTAAATCCCATTATCCAGGAGGGTCCTGAAAACTTAAAATTAAATCCCATTATCCAGGAGGGTCCTGAAAACTTAAAATTAAATCCCATTATCCAGGAGGGTCCTGAAAACTAAAAATTAAAATCCCATTATCCAGGAGGGTCCTGAAAACTAAAAATTAAAATCCCATTATCCAGGAGGGTCCTGAAAACTAAAAATTAAAATCCCATTATCCAGGAGGGTCCTGGAAAACTTAAAATTAAATCCCATTATCCAGGAAGGTCCTGAAAACTTAAAATTAAATCCCATTATCCAGGAGGGTCCTGAAAACTTAAAATTAAATCCCATTATCCAGGAGGGTCCTGAAAACTTAAAATTAAATCCCATTATCCAGGAGGGTCCTGAAAACTTAAAATTAAATCCCATTATCCAGGAGGGTCCCGAAAACTTAAAACTAAATCCCATTATCCAGGAGGGTCCTGAAAACTAAAAATTAAAATCCCATTATCCAAGAGGGTCCTGAAAACTAAAAATTAAAATCCCATTATCCAGGAGGGTCCTGAAAACTTAAAATTAAATCCCATTATCCAGGAGGGTCCTGAAAACTTAAAACTAAATCCCATTATCCAGGAGGGTCCTGAAAACTTAAAATTAAATCCCATTATCCAGGAGGGTCCTGAAAACTTAAAATTAAATCCCATTATCCAGGAGGGTCCTGAAAACTTAAAATTAAATCCCATTATCCAGGAGGGTCCTGAAAACTTAAAAATTAAATCCCATTATCCAGGAGGGTCCTGAAAACTTAAAATTAAATCCCATTATCCAGGAGGGTCCTGAAAACTTAAAATTAAAATCCCATTATCCAGGAGGGTCCCGAAAACTAAAAATTAAAATCCCATTATCCAGGAGGGTCCTGAAAACTTAAAACTAAATCCCATTATCCAGGAGGGTCCTGAAAACTTAAAATTAAAATCCCATTATCCAGGAGGGTCCTGAAAACTTAAAATTAAATCCCATTATCCAGGAGGGTCCTGAAAACTTAAAACTAAATCCCATTATCCAGGAGGGTCCTGAAAACTTAAAATTAAATCCCATTATCCAGGAGGGTCCTGAAAACTTAAAACTAAATCCCATTATCCAGGAGGGTCCTGAAAACTTAAAACTAAATCCCATTATCCAGGAGGGTCCTGAAAACTTAAAACTAAATCCCATTATCCAGGAGGGTCCTGAAAACTTAAAATTAAAATTCCATTATCCAGGAGGGTCCTGAAAACTTAAAATTAAATCCCATTATCCAGGAGGGTCCCGAAAACTTAAAACTAAATCCCATTATCCAGGAGGGTCCCGAAAACTTAAAACTAAATCCCATTATCCAGGAGGGTCCTGAAAACTTAAAAGTAAATCCCATTATCCAGGAGGGTCCTGAAAACTTAAAACTAAATCCCATTATCCAGGAGGGTCCTAAAAACTTAAAACTAAATCCCATTATCCAGGAGGGTCCTGAAAACTAAAAACTAAATCCCATTATCCAGGAGGGTCCTGAAAACTTAAAACTAAATCCCATTATCCAGGAGGGTCCTGAAAACTTAAAACTAAATCCCATTATCCAGGAGGGTCCCGAAAACTTAAAATTAAATCCCATTATCCAGGAGGGTCCTGAAAACTTAAAACTAAATCCCATTATCCAGGAGGGTCCTGAAAACTTAAAAATAAATCCCATTATCCAGGAGGGTCCTGAAAACTAAAAACTAAATCCCATTATCCAGGAGGGTCCTAAAAACTTAAAATTAAATCCCATTATCCAGGAGGGTCCTGAAAACTTAAAACTAAATCCCATTATCCAGGAGGGTCCTGAAAACTTAAAACTAAATCCCATTATCCAGGAGGGTCCTGAAAACTTAAAATTAAAATCCCATTATCCAGGAGGGTCCTGAAAACTTAAAATTAAAATCCCATTATCCAGGAGGGTCCTGAAAACTTAAAATTAAAATCCCATTATCCAGGAGGGTCCTGAAAACTAAAAATTAAAATCCCATGAGCCACGCTCCCATCTTGGATGATTCTGAATATAATTTTGCTCCATGAACAATGCTTTTCCCATAGGAGGTACCTGTGGACTTAAAACATTTCTTGCTCCTGCTCCAGACAAATAAAATCTTGTTAGTTTGAAAATGTGGTGGTTAGTTTGTGGCATTATTCCTGAGCATCTGCTTCCACCACTGCCATGCTTCATTTTGATTAGCTGCTTCAGGCTAGCAAAGAGTTGTTTGACCTTTTGATTGGAATTAGACCACAAAACCTCTATACTGAATTGTTGCATCGTATTTCCATTCTGAAAGCTTCTAAGTCCTTGCATTTTATCAAATTTCAAGATTCACTCAACTGCCTGAACCCCAGTTATCATCATACTTCTGACTCTAAATCATATTGTGATGTGCATGGCCGAACTCCGCTTTGTGCAATTGGAAAGCTGGTGGCAAATTTTAGAGTCATTTCTCACTTATTCTGACCAAACAGACTCAAGAAGGAACTTGAACAAAACGAGAGGAACAAAACAAGGGACAAGGGAAAGAGATGATACTTGACAAGAACATTACGAAGTAGAAACTTATCAGATGTGGATACCAACTCCAATGACCATAACATGCACGGTTGGACTAAGTAGCCTAATCTCTCAAGAAAGTCTAATATTCGACTCTTGTTGTACCTCTTCACTGTGAAACTAGGCTTCAGCGTTTCAATTGTCCCATTTGACTCACAATCCTCAGTCGACTTGTAGTGCCCTGGAGGGTTTTCACCATCAAGCCTCTCTCATTTTGCACTTTGTCTCAACTCACCGTCGCCTTACGGTGCCCCTGAGGGTTTTCACCGATAAGACTCTCTCATTTTATTATTTTCTCTCATTGTTCTTAGAACAAAGGTATTACCCATGATGCAGAGAGATCATACTTTCACCAACACTTGATATGGCATTTTCAATGATTGGTCGGAAGGTCTTCCTTTGGACCGTAATGCAGGCTTTTGGACAGGGTTAGAAAGAAAGGGTAGCATGAAGGCTCAAAATAATTCAAGATGAAAGGGTTCGAAATTACAACTTTTGGAATCAGGCCTTTTGGCAAAATTAAAACTTCTGCCCCAGTTTCACGAAGTTTGGGGAATTCTTTTTTTTGGATTTTTTTTTTGATGGGATTTCGTAGAAAATCTGCCCCAGTATTGATTTCAGGGGATTATGAAATATTTTATTTGGTGCGACCGAACCGTAAGGCTGCCTACGTATCTTGTGGTGACAAGAATCAGGTCGAACGTAGTTCAAAAGACTACTTTTTGTTACTATTTCTTTTCCTTTTTTTTCTTTTTTTTTTCTTTTTTTTTTGTCTGTTTTTTTTCTTTTTCTCATTTCTTTTTTTTTCTTTTCTTTTTTTCTCTTTTTCTTTTTTATTTTCTAGGCCTTGACTCTATTTCTGATTCCAAAAGAGGGGTACGAAACAAAAATTAGGGCTCAAAATGAGTAGCAAAGGATAAAAGTGTTTGGGTAGCAGAATAAAAAGCCTTCGTCATACCAAACTTTGTGAATGCCAAGTACAAGTGTGCAATTGAAGATAAACAAAGAAATCATGCACATTATCTATTGATGTCATCATCACAAACAGAAAGTGCCGACAGGCAATACCTTTGTCCCAATGAGTGATCCTTGCCAATTCAAACTTATCTTGATGTGGAAGAATGCATTTCAGCGCTGACACATTTACCGCAAACTGCTTGAGAACCATTTCCTTGTTGTATGCTCTTATCAACCTCTTGATTTCCGGACTTGCTGCCTCAGTTTCACTCAATTCAAGCTTTAGTTTATCTCAGAATGCATGAATCCTTACTTATTTCCTCAAATGCCTCTTTTGTCATGTTCAAAATTGTGCCATTGCTTCATGATCAGACTAGCTTTCAAGATCAGGCTGAGAATTATGTGTGCATGTCATGTCACTTGAGTTAGGACGAAGAGAACTATGAGAGAAAAAGTAACCTAAACAAAAACTGACCAAAACTAACAGAAAATATGATATTGTATTAGACAGATGGTGAAAAGGGTTTGAAGAAAATATGCAAAACAGACATGGGTTGCAACCTGGAACAATCCTAAAAAACATTAGACGAGTTACTACAACTAAACAAACTAGACAAAATGAGAAGAAGAAGAGTTTGAACCACAAGATAATATGCGGATTACAACCCTGAAATAACCCAGACAAGCAGAAATGACGATAAAATAAACCACCAAAACTCCTCCCGGCCAACCAAGAAAAGAGTGTCTTTCCAATTTCCAAGCTCAACATATTAACCACTAGATTGCACATCAAAATTACTGGGGCCTTCACCAATTTCAACATCATGAACTTCAACCAACAACTTCCCAAGAGGATTCTCATACTCCTTGTCACCATGCATCTTTCCCACAAAGCTTGCATCATCATGTGCAGGTAAAGGATTCTATGCAATATCTTGGGTGTCTGGAGCTAAGAATGCGGTTGTTTTGACTGGTGGAGTATGAAAAGTTTAGGAGGAAGTGCCAGGGTAATTGTGGTATGGGGTGAAGCCTGGTGCGTGTTGTGGGGAAAGATCCACGGTAGTAGGGACCTGGACTTGTGATGGTGGTGGAATGGAGGCAAGGTTTTCTGTATAGTTGGTAGGGAATGAAAGTGGAGGATGTTTCTTAATCCAGGCATGATACATTTCTGCATCTGGTGTTTCAACCTTGGACCTCATCTTTCAATTCAGACTCCGACTCCACAAACTCCCTCGGCGGGTCAACAACTCTTACGTCCAAGTCTTTGCCAGCCATGGCTTCCTTGCTTTTTGACATTGTGTTGTATGGATGAATTGCCAAAGTACCACAAACTAACCACCCTCTGTTATGGCAACAATGAAAGTAACAAAGAGGAGCAAAGCAAAGCCAACACGTTAGCGTTAGAGCATTTATCATAAAAAAATATCACATTGCGTGCAATGCCCTAGCAACAATTAATGGTTCTAGAATGGCTTCGAGGGTCAAAGGATCATTTGGCATCATCCCAATTTTGTTCACTTCAACCTTGTTTTTCTTTCTTTTGCAGCACTTCTTGGCTTTCCCGTTTTCCTTCCCTTCCTTTTCATTTTAATTATCACTCTTTTTTTTTCCTCTCGCTCCTCACATCCACAATTCATTCTATTTTTTTCTTTTTCTTTTTTTTTAGTTTTCAGAAAAAATGATTCGATCGAACCCTATGTAGGTTGCCTACGTATCATGCCCCTCATGAATCAGATCAAGCGTAGTTCTTGAAAAGTAATGGATAAAATAAACTAAGAAACAAAAATCTTTTTTGGAATTTTTCATTTATAAATTTTTTGGTTTTTCAAATACAAAACAGGAAGTACTATAACAAAAGACTCGACAATCTTAACTAGACCGACAGACTCGATACGACTGTACAAGACTAAAATTAAAAGACAATCATAAAATAGACTAAAAAAATTAAAAAGTTTTTTCAAGCAGCTCGTGCATGCAATGGTCTTTGACTAGAATGGTCCTGGGAATTTATCATGCTCAAACTCTAGCAAATCGCTCCATACCTGAATGGAAAAAGTAAGATCAAGTGAATCAGTGACTCAAGACATTAAGCGACTCCACAACACCTTCTATTGGACACATGCAAGACACGATTGAGCTATTTTGAAAATTAACCCATATAGCCAATGATGGCTATTAGTGCAAACTTAACAAATGTGACTACTCTTATATGAAACTACCATACTAATGCTTATATGGACTTAACTCTTAATGATTAACTCTTAATGATCATGGCCCAAAAATTTAAAGAAATGACTCATTTTGCAAAAGTGGCCAATATGGCCAAAAGTGGCTAAAGATGCAAATTCAAAAAGGATGGACCCTAAAGAAATATGACTCCTAGTTGTAGACTCAAAATCCTAATATATGAGTAATTGAACAACTTTTGCGAAAATAACCCCATTTTGCAAGAATGGTCGATGTGGCCAAAAGTGGCTAAACATGCGAACTCAAAAAGGAAAGACCTTAAATTGGTATAATACCTAATTATGGACTCAAAAATCCTAAGACATGGGTTTATTGAACCACTTTTGCAAAAATGACCCCATTTTGCAAGAATGACCGATGTGGTCAAAAAGTGGCTAGACATGCAATATTTGGCTAAGACCCCGCAAAGCCAAGAACCTAGGACTCTAGGAAGACCGGACCCTATGTGGGTTGCCTACGTATCTCGCCCCAAGAGACGAGAATCAGGTTCGCGTAGTTCGGGAAGACGCAATTAATTTGAAAGAAAAAGCTATATTTTATCTTTTTTTTGAAAAAAAAGATAGAAAAATATAAAATCTTTTTGGATTTTTCATTTTTAATTTTTTTGAATTTTTGGAAAATAATGAAAAAGTGTAAAATCTTTTTGGATTTTTCATTTTCAATTTTTTTTTGAATTTTTGGAAAATAATGGAAAAGTAATAAAAAATCTTTTTGGATTTTCTCATTTCATTTTTTTTGGATTTTTCTTGAAAAAGTTGTAAAAGAAAAATGCAACTGGACCCTATTTTCTTCATTTTCACCCTTCTTTTCCAATCATCGGTCCGCCAAATGACTTTTCAACCCTCAAAGATGCAACATATAACATATTGGGATGATTGAATGCCTTTTTGGGCCACGGGCCCATTTTTGACAAGATTTGGATAGGCTTCCTACAAAGGGACACGGTGCCTGGGACCGAGCCCTGCTAGGTCTAAATGACGTGATGCAAATAAAAATGACCTAAAGGCTGACCTACGGTTGGGGTTCACTAGCAAGGCAATTCGGGGCGGCACGTGGTCGATGGCGGCTGCTCTAGCTATCCGCCCACTCCACGCTCCCACGCCACCCCCTAAAGACACGGGTGACTCACAAAAAGGCCGTGTACGCTCAAACGTACTCCGGAAGACTTGTTGCAGAAAGAAGACTCGGGGTTATGCATATGATGACAGTTATAAAGCAGTAAACAAATAAAGTAAAAACTGTAAACAAATAAGCAACTAGCAAATAACAAAAATATAAAAACATAATAAAACTCAAGTAAAGCTAATGAAAAAACATAAAACCTCAACCAAATATTCTAAAAGCCAACGAAATCAAATACTAGCTCGAACCCGCAACGTCCCCAGCAGAGTCGCCAGAGATGTCACACCCCTTTTTTACCAAAACAAGCCTTTCCTACTAAACCCTCTTAAATAAATAAAAGAATTTAATAAAAAGGCTTGTAAAGGGTTTTCAATTTTGAAAGTGACAAAAATGGTGTTCAAAAGGAAATTATTCAGAGTCGCCACCTGACATTGATTTCGGTGTGCCAGGCCACCGTTTTTCTAAAAATAGTTCTTTTCCTTTCAAAACACTTGAGACTCCAAAAACTAAGTCTACACCAGAGATTCGGGTAAGGGGGTTCATTTGACTCGGGGAGAAGGTGTTAGGCATTCCCCAAGTCCCGTGAAGGTCACGGTTGCGTACTCGATCAAGTTGGCTTTCAAAACATTCAAATTGAGGTAAAACACACAAAAAGCAAAATAAACACATATGAGGCTCGAGGTCGTCCCCACCTAATAAAAGAAAATGAAAAGTAAAAGAAAGGAAATGTCCTAAGCTAATCTATACTACGACTTCCTCACCATGCTTGTCAAGGCCTCCAAAATATTTACATAGTTCTTCGGGGCATACCCCGAATAATAATAATATTTACAAACTTCACGGGGCATTCCCCGGATAAATTTAACTAAGGAACAACCTCTCGCCTCAAAACTAACAAAAATCCTATGGCTTGCCTACCCGAGTGTTGTCGGCCTACTCATACTACTAACGGGTAAATAAAATAAGAACATAAAATTGTGACAAGGAGTACAGCACATACCAACTGCATTTTCTAATCTCCAGTACCCAATCCCATTACTAGATGCAATACTTCTAATTCATGTCACTAATGTCCTTTAACTAAATTACTTTAATTAACCCAGCAACCACCCGTTCAAAACTCCAAACAAAGCTCAATTCTATGTGTGAGCACGTGATTTTTGCCTTACCTGAGAAGTACTCCCAGAAAATTCAAAATAAAAATAGTTTCGTGTTGGGCATGATTTTGTGATTTTGTGTTATTTTTATCTTAAATTTGCATTTTTCGTGTGCGTGTTGATTTATTCAAATTAGTAAAATAAAAAAAAATATATATATATATATATACTAGGCTTTGCATTTTTAGTGTTTGATATCGAAATTATGTGATTTGCATTTTTAGGTGATATGTAATTGTGTGGGATAATGGTATGCATATATATATATATATATATATACATGTACATATATATATATATACATGTAGTAGTGAGATCAGACCTGGGCCATAGTTGGGTCAAAAAAAAAAAAAACCAGGCCCAAACAAATCCCACCTGGTCCAGTCCAACCCGCCTCCAGCAAGACCCAAACGACGGCGTTTTTGTCTTTGGTAAAGAGATCCAAGCCATTGATCTGTGTTGATCGGATGGATCACATTAATCCCCTCATCTTTTGATCCTGGCCGTTGGATTCTCATCATCCAACGGCCCACGTTAACCTTGGCATTTTAACATAACAAACACCCCCCCCAAACCCGTTACACCCCTCCATTCCCCCCCCCCAAACCCTAAAAACCCTATTTCCCTGCTCTCAAAACCGCCGCCTCACACCACCACAAACCGCCGGCCGGAAATCGTCTCCGCCGGCGGCACCACCCCAAACCACCCCAAATTAACACCAAACAATCTCCCACACCCCCTCTACATGAATCCGGCGTCAGTTAGCTTCGAACATTACTCGAACGCTTCGAATATCCGTTCGAAGTTCATCGAATTTGAAAAATCCATCCCACACCACTTCAAAATCGCACCATAAACTCCCCTCACCTCCCCCACACTCCCACTAACATTAGTCTGGTTCGAATCTAACCCGAACTACCCAAACCCCAAAAATCTCGGCCATGAACCCTAATTTAGATTTATGCCTAATTGAGGTCTAATAGACCTTAATTGGGATGTTTTCACTATTGAAAACACCTCAATTAAGGTCCATTGGCCTCAGTAACAAAAGGTCCAAGCCCGAGTTGAATCCAAGAATAAATCCGAGTTGTCTTCTCTTTGAGTCTCTGAGGTAAAACCTTCCTTTTCCTTATTCTAATCACTTATATTATTATCTGTTTGTTTGTTAAATTGAATTTCGTTGGTTTGTCGAATTCTTCTTAATGGTTCTGTTCTCCTCCTTCAAGGCTTTTTATTTGGCCCGCATTTGTTGTTGTTGTGATTCCCTGGATTGTATTCGCTTTAGAATGAACATTCGACTCGAGTTAACAATCGTCGAATGATTGAATCCCCTATTTGCTGAATCTGTCCGAATGTGTCAAGTTACTGTTCCTATGTGATTGACTGTTCTTAATTGTGTGTTGTAATCAATTAGGCGAACATCGTCGATTAGTCATATGGGTCTGTTGGTTGGAACACTGGATAATAATTAACACTGTTAAGATTGATACAAGCCACTGTTTGGTTTAACAGATTCCTCTTTTGAATTGTCTATGATATTGGGATATAGCTGTTAGTAATTTGGCATCTTAGGATTTAAAAAATACCTTACCCATGAAATGAACTAGTGGAACCTGCTGTACAGCAGGGCACCGCCAGTTCCTGCAGTCTTTGATTTAAAATAACAAGACCCATACTTAGACATTTTAAGTGGCTGGGACAGAACAGAATATGGGTTGGCCAGTGTTTAAAAACTAGTTGTTGTTGGTTTTGGACAGAAGAAGGATGGGCAAGGGTCTGTTCTGCAGAACCTGGGTGCTCCTAGGTGTTGTTTTGGTTATAAATAGATAGACACATTTAGAGTAAGGAGGGGAGATGGAGAGAGATAGATTAGAGAGTACCTGGAGATACGAAAAAAGAGTTTGAGACAGTGAACTAGAGAGAAAAGAACACTGGACATACAGGAAGGGTTCAATATATACACATCTTTAGGGATATACACACAGTAAGGGCTGAGAACACACATATACAAGACTATAGATAGAGAAAGCTAGGAAGTATAGGCCAAGAGACTGTTTCATTGGTTTTTGGGTACTGTTTTCGTGTGTTTTAGTTGGGAGTGGCTGAGTGTTGGTCATTTGGTTGCTTGTTGTTCCTGTGTTGGTGGTATTGATCTCCTGCTGCATGCTACTGCTGTGCTGAGTTTGTTGTTGGCTTGGGTTGCTGTGTGACTGCTGTTTGGTCCACCATTTGTGGTTGATTCTGCCGGGTTCTTAGTTCTTCTGCTACTGCTGTTTAGTTTATGATTGGGTGTTGATTTGTTGCTGTTTTGGCTCTCGTTTTCCCCTGCTATTGGTCTGTTGTTGCTGCTGTCCTGTGCATTTGGTGCTACTGGTCTATTGTGGTTGTTTGATCCAGTGTAATTGCTGTTGGTCGTGTGGTTGTTGTTGTTGTGCATTCTGCTGCTGCAACTAACTTCTCCCCATTGTAATTTCCAGGTATACATTCGAGCTTATTCCATGTAGATCTCATGCTTGAAAAAGGAAAATGAAAAGAACTGAAGTTGGCTCATATAGTTTGATTGTTTATTACGTTTAAACTGTTTTCTCATATATAACTCGTTGAAGTACTGTTAGCATTCCTATTGTACGTAATATTGGATTGTATGAATTCGAACCTTTGAAAACATTGCTGGTACTCGAGCTTTATCAAATATTTGAGACTATTAAGATGATTGATAATAGGCTTGGATTTCAATTAAGCTTAGCGGGTAGAGAAATTAGAAAGGATTCACTGATATCCTATTGTGATAGCATTTCCAGAACGACATAGGTTGATGGCATAAAAACAGGTTCGAGTGTTGAATAAGACATTACCATTTAGACTAATCTCACAATAAGTAGTATTAGTAGTTAATGAAGATAGACTAAAATAACCCGTTAATGAGCGTTTGTAGATCAACTAATTCGAATGATTTTTGTCGGAATTCACTAGGTCACTTGAGTAAATAACATTCGCTTTAAATAGCAATTTGAATAAAATTAGTAACTAATGTAGTGATGAACGTTAGCATGAAGTTCAAAATGACTTTTGTATTACACATAGTTAATTCCATTGGCTCAATTCATCTAATACGGTCGATTTAAATTAATTAGAGAATGGTTAGTTTGTTCTGATATTTTGTCAAATTCGTATGCTATTTATAATTTTAGTTTTAGTATTATTCGCTTGTAGAATAAGGTATAAAACAATTTCCTTTATGCAAGCTCGAGTGCAATTTCCGTTCACATTGATTCAATAACTAATAAGAGGTCCGAGCTTATAAACATGCAATAAATTAGGACCTTTTCTCTTTTATTTAGAGACGAACTTAGTAGAAAAAAATGTAGTCACTTTAGGATTGTCCTTTTAAAATAAACGAGATGAGCCTCACCAAAAATACACCATTGTGGGGCCCTCGAATAATTGTCATGAAAACTTAGACTCGAAAGGACCGTCTAGTAAATTTCACGGTCCTTTTCCCAAAGTTAAGTAGACGATAGACTCTTTAGGCACGACTTGAAATAAAAATTACTTTCCTGAATACGGGTGTGCATTTATGTAACCCAAATCTTACTCTCGGCGAAACTGAAATACATTAGAGTCGCAGGCGTACTGGTTACGGTGCGGCTCGAAATGTGTTTTCGTAACGTCGCAATTCTTCTAAAAAATTGAAAAGCGGAACATTAATAGCACATAATTAAAATATATAAAGAAATCAAATAAAAACAAAAATTGCAGTTGAGCGACCGTGCTAAAACCACGGAATCCGGGAGTGCCTAACACCTTCTCCCGGGTTAACGAAATTCCTTATCCAGGTTTCTAGTTTCGCAGACTGTAATATAGAGTCATAAATTTCCTTGGTTCGGGATTAAAACCAGTAACTTGGGACACCATTAATTTCTCAAGTGGCGACTCTGAATTAAATAAACTAATCCCGTCTCGATTGTCCTTTAATTGGAAAAACTCCCTCGCGCCCTCGCGGGTGCGTAAAAAGGAGGTGTGACAGCTCTGGCGACTCTGCTGGGGAATCACCTCGAACTTCGGTTCGGGGTCTAAGAACTCGAGCTCATTTAAATTGTTATTTTGTCTATATCTGATTTTATTACATGTTTAATTAATGTGCTACATGTCTACCGCTTTGATATTCGTTGTACTGTATATACAAACTGCTATATGTTTACCGCTTTGATATTGCGTGAACTGTATATAAAATTGTGCCGAAAACCCTTCTCTTCTTACCCCCGGGGGATGTGCTTACTGGTTGAGACTCCCCTTTTCTGATAGTGTCAATACCAAAAATAATAAAAGAGGGAGGATAAGTTACAAAGCCGGACGATCCCGCGGGTCCCCGGTACGTAGCCCCCTCTTCAATCCGAGTTGTCCGCTTGGGTACACAGTCTAGTATCATTGAAAAGCATCAGGATATTGAGCCTAGATTCAGGACGTTTATTTGCATCATCTCTGACTTAGGGGACTCAACACAGGGGTTGGGTCCGTCTAGGACAGGTAACCTGAAAGGAAAGACCATCTTGCCGTATCATATTTGTTGTGAGCATTTATTTAGACTGACATGCTGACCGGGTTCCTTTAAATACCGAAGAAAAAGAAAAAAAAAACAAGAGGAAATAGTATGGGGAAGTAAATATCTTTCAGAAAAATACAAAAATACGTTTCACCAACAAGTCCACGAATTTAGTTTGCCAATAAAAGACGGCAGAAGATTGACTTTGCCGACAAAATGGGTTTTTGACAAAATGTGTCTTTTGACAATCAATAAAGGAAAGATAGTTGTTTTGACGGACCGAACTACGCGAGTTTGATTCTCACCGAGTGTGAGATACGTAGGCAACCTTTAAACGGGTCCAACTCCCCTATAAAAATCAAAAAAAAATATGTGTTTAATTTTGTCAATAAAATCAAAGTGACGCTGTTTTTGAAAATAGCCGAATGTTCCGAAAGGACGCCAGAAGGCTGTTTTTTGCAAAAATAGCCACTTTGAATCATTCTTAATAATTTGCGGGCACAGCCTTGAAATATTCCTTGTGGAAATGTTGCAAGGCCATAGCCGCAAAATCAAGTCCGGGTTCACACCCCTTTTGCAAAAATAACCAAAAAAATGCCAAATTTTTGATTTTGTTATAAATAAGTCGGTTGATGCTATTCTTGCTTAAAACAAGCCGAATGTCCTTCAAAAGGACGCTGGAAGGCTGTTTTTGCAAGAATAGCCACTTCGAGTCGTTTGTAAATAATTTTGGACACCACCCTGAAATGTTCCCTCGCGAAAATGTTGAAAGGTTGTATCCGCAAAAATCAAGTTTTGAGTCATCACTCAACTTTACAAAAAATAACCACTTTATCAAATAAGCCATTACATGGCCGGTGTTTGCATAAATAGCCACTTTTGGCATTTGAACTTCTTCAGTCTTGTATTGGACTGTGTCGGTGCTGAACGATGCCCCACAGGCCCCATGATAAAAATTTTTGAAATAAAGTTTTGCCGAAAGAGCCACCTTCTCTAAATAAGCCATTACATGGCCAATTTGTAAAAACAAAATAGTCACAATTGACATCAAAAATTCTCAATCTTTTGTTGGCCTATGGCGATGCCGAACGATGCCCCATAGGCCCCAGGATAACAATTTTTGATTTTGCGTCTTCTGAAATAAAATTTTGTAAAAATAGCCACTTTGTCTAAATAAGCCATTACGTGGCCATTTTATGGAAAATATAGTTTTGCGTTGGTTTATGGTGATGCCGAACGATGCCCCATGAGCCACGGGATAAAAAAAAAAAAAATTTTAAGTTTATCTTTTTTAATTAAATTTTGCAAAAATAGTCATTTTGTCAAATAAGCCATTATGCGGCCAATTTTGTAAAAATAGTCACAATTGACATAAAAACTTTCTCGATCTTTTGTTGGCCTATGGCGATGCCGAACGATGCCCCATGAGCCCCAGGATGAGAAAATTTTCAAGTTTACTTTCTTAAGTAAAAATTTTGCAAAAATAGCCATTTTGCCAAATAAGCCATTACATGGCCAATTTTGTAGAAATAGTCATAATTGACGTTAAAACTATTCTGATTCTTGTAGAAATCTCTGGCACAAGGCGTGAAAGTTTTTTTATGAGAGTTTGTAGTTGGAGTGAGCTTTTACAATTTTTCTTCAAAGAAATCAAAAAATCAAAATCAAATAAATATCTCTTTACTTCTTGCATTAATTTGCAAGAACTACGCTCGGTCTGATTCATGCGGGGTCATGATACGTAGGCAATCTCCAAAAGATTCGACCACAATTGTATATGTATATATATAATATAAAATAAAAAAAAATAAATAAATAAATAAATTGATAAGGACTGTCCGAGTCCATTCTAACATGTTTTGTCTTGAATTGTAAAGTAAGTAGAAGGTGGTTGGTTTGTGACAAGCGGACAACGCAAGATCCCCGAAAGATAGTACAGGAGGAAATAATCCAAAGATTGAAAAGCTTAGAACAACGGTTGGAAAACACGCACGGGTTGGCGGGTCAAAAGAGTGTTGCTTTCAAAGATCTATGCTTGTTTCCCGATGTCCACTTGCCACCGGGTTTCAAGATTCCCAAATTTGAAAAGTACGATGGACATGGACACCCAATAGCCCACTTGAAAAGGTATTGCAATCAACTAAGGAGTCTGGGAAGAAATGAAGAATTGTTAATAACTTACTTTGGGGAGAGCCTTACAGGAATAGCCTCTGAATGGTTTTGGGATCAAGATGCATCTCGCTGGCACGTCTGGAACGACATGGCACAGGCTTTTGTCAAACAATTCCAATACAACATTGACATTGCCCCAGACCGCATTTTCCTTTCAAATCTGAAGAAGAAACCAAATGAAAGTTTTAGGGAATATGCCCTAAAATGGAGAGAGCAAGCGGCTCGTGCTGAGCCACCCATGGATGACCATGAGTTAATCAGCTGTCTTCCTTCAGGCTCAAGAGCCGGATTATTTTCAGAACATGATGTCTGCGGTTGGTCAATCCTTCTTGGATGTAATCAAAATGGGAGAAATGGTAGAGAATGGTCTTAAGACAGGCAGAATTATAAGTCAAGCGGCTCTCAAGGCTGCAGCTCAGGCTGTCCAATTTGAATCTAGTGACACGAATGAGAGGGATGAAGAAGTCATGATGATATCAGGGTCAAGAAAAGGTTTCGGAAGAACACCTCGACGGTATGCGATGTCTCGACAGGTTTTCCATAACTCCCCTGAGCATTACTATCCACCTCCGAACCCACCATACTCAGTTGATCCACCCCAGTATGCTATTCAGCCATCAAATCATCCAAGAAAGCGAGCACGAGCATCACAAAATCTCTATCAGCCTCTGCAAAATTTCCAAATACCTTATAACCCACTTCCAAAACAAGGGCATAGAAGGGAACCGAAGTTGAAGGATAATTTCACACCAATAGGAGTTTCCTATGAAAGCTTATTTGAGAAGTTAAAGCAACAGGACATGATTGCACCCATCCCTCCAAATCATGTGGACCCACGTGCAAGGAGATTTGACCCATCTAAAAGGTGTGAATACCATTCCCATGCCCAAGGGCACAACATGGAAAGTTGTCGGGATTTGAAAAGGGAAATAGAAAGGATGATCCAAGAAAGATTGATTGTGATTCATAACAGTGACACCCAGAATATCGCGCTGAATCCGTTACCTGCACCTGAGGATACACACTTTCTGGCGGTGATGCCCGGTGACACGGAATATGAGAATCCACTCGGGAATTTGCCGACTGAAATGAGAGAAGGCCATAATGGTTCTGATAATCAAATTCGTGGCTAAATGTCAGGCTTATCAATTGGAGAGTCATTTGTGGTGGCTTATTTTGTTGTCATTTCTATTTGTCCGAGTTATTTCAGAATGGTAATCCGAATGTTGTCTTGTGGCTCAAACATTTTATCTTTGTATTTTTCTTTTGATCATAGTGTCTCATCTAAAGGGGTCTAGGTTCGTTCTAAGTATTGTACTCCAGTTTTGTTTTTTGGTTGTTCGAGTCGTTGTTTTATCGGTTAATGCAATGACCTATTTTACATTATTTCTAGACATTTTCTGTTATTTAGTCCTCTCCTTCCTATAGTTCTTTTTCTGCTAGCTCTAGTGACATGACGTGCACGCATAGTTCTGGCCTGATCTTAAAAGTTAATCACAAAACCATTGGGAGGTGATCGAGATATTTAAATGAAGTAAGAACGGTTTGAGATTATTCGAAACCCGAGTCATGAGAAACTGGGGCAAGTAAAAGAAAACTGTTAAAGGCAAGCAGCCAAAATTGACATGGGGTCGTTCATAATAATGAAAATGAGAGTGTTGCCCAACAAGTGCTTTAAAGATATGACGAATATTAATTGTGTTGTTTACACTTGGCATGTTTTGAAGATTGGAATGACGAAGGCATTTTGTTCGCTATCCGAACACTTTATCCATCGTCAACCCTTCGAGCCTTATTTTGATTTCTTTCATACCCCTCCTTCGGAATCGGTACCGAAATTAGAAACACAAATGGGGAAGATAAAGAAAGAAAGAGAGAAAAAGAAAACAACGAAAACAACCAAAAAAAAAAAAAAAAAATGAAAAGGAAAAACTAGAAAAAAAAAGGAATTAGGAACTACGTTTGACCTGATTCCTCAAAGAGGATACGTAGGCGCTTCACAGCTCGGTCATAGTGTAAATAAAAACCAAAAAATCCCCAAGCAAGAAACAGGGGCAGTAAAAAAAAAAAAATGTGTGTTTATGTAAGGAAAATATAGGATTCCGAAGGTTGTAATTTTGAACCCAATTTGTTTTATTTTGAGCCTTTAATACCCTTTTCTTTCTAGCCCTGTCCAAACCCACATTACGGTCCAAAGAAAGACCTTCTGACCAATTTTCAAAAGAGGCTGAGTTAGGCAAATGAGAGAATTTTTATCGAGACATAACACTCTGATTCCCGGCAGAAAGACTTCGACCTCCAGCAGAAAATAGGAGAGTCTTAGCAGTAACACCACCAATCCCCAGCGGAAAAGTAACACAAATGAGAGAGTCTTAGCGGTGAAAACCTTCACAAGCACCATGAGGCGATGAAAGCTGAGAGAAAACCGAAATGAGAGAGGCTTGGTAGTGAAAACCCCTCGGGCACTACAAGTCGAACGAAGGTTGGAAATGAGGTAGGAAAGCCCCAGGAGAAGATTACAAAAGGCGGCTTAATGACGGAGGATAGGCTATATGTGCATGTCATGTCCATTAGAGTTGGTATCCACGTTTGATAGGGTTATTTTATAATTTTTCTTTCTAGAGAGTCATCCTTATTTTTGTCTTTTATTCTGTTTCCTTTTATCTTTCTCCTTTCATAAAAAATTCCCCAATAGTCTGTTTGTAAGAAATGACTTCAAAATTTTCCATCAGCTTTCCAATTATGCAAGACGGAATTTGATTGGTACACCCAAGTGGTATAAGTGAGGAGGGATTAAGCGCAATGTCAGTGTCCAAAAGGATATTCCCCAACAATAGGAAATCGACAAAGGGGTGGATCAGTGTGGAAAAGGATATCTCAATGAAGGTTAATGACCTCGAGGCCAAGGCCAATGAGACTCAAAGGTCGGGAAATGCCCATTCCTTAGATATGTCGCCAAAGAAGGGGAGATATCCCCAGCAGAAAGGTATTTTCAGTGACAAGGGTGAATAAAGAAAATGGTTCACCAGTAAAACATGCAAGGTCTTCACGAAGGGTCACTATTATAGGAATTCGGGTGGTCGGTGGAAAACCACGTGGAAAGGTTCGCGAATAAAGAGTCGTCAAGGAAGGCGGGGAAGCAAGAAAGGAGAAAACTATCCCCAGCATGAATATCATCAAATGATAACATCCCCGACAGGGTCTGACAATGAAACGCAGAGCAGGGAAAGAAGAGGAGAATCATCCCCAGCAGGAGCACCACAACCAGCCACCACATTTTAAAACTAACTAATTTTTCTTTGATTTGAAACAGGAAGAAGAGGGGTTGTTGGCAGAAAAGCATGCCACGAAGAAGATTCTCAAACTGGGGCAGAAAATTTTCTCCCGTTGCGAAAATTTTCTCGAAACCAAATACCTGGTTGGGGAAAGAAGCCAGATAACGCGAGGAAATGATCTTTGAACCCGGTTGTCCCCAGCAGCTTTGAAAGAAAGAAAACAACAAGCTGTGATAGAGGAAATTATACCCCCAGCAGACAGGACAAAACGAGGAAGCTTGCGTTCAGAAAGGCAAGAAGTCAGTATCATCCCCAGCAGTTCTCGAAAAAATGAAACACTGATTTCGAGATTTCTCCGGCAACATTATATCCTACAAGTTTTTCAAGGGAGCCAAGCGCGAGTCCCGAATGAGGTTTGCAAAGAGGGAAAAGGAAAAGGGATCCCCCGACAGTGTAATCCCCAGCTGATGACATCTCAATCCCCAGCGATCTCGGGAGAGAATAAAGGTTTTGAAGGAAGTAGAAAAGGAGGAAATAAAGAAGATTTCCCCAGCAGCATCATCCCCAGCAGGTAAGTAAACGATTCCAAAGATATCCCCAGCAGTCAAGGGAGAAATAACACGACCTAGGAGGAAAGCAATTCCGAAACAAGGTAATTTAGAAGAAAGGATGAGATGTAGTTAGTGAGTTGTAGTTAAAGTCAGGGAGCCCGCCTGAAGAATGGAGTGGCAATTTAGTTTTGAAGATGTAGTTGAAGTCAGGGAGCCCGCCTGAAGAATGGAGTGGCGAGTTAGTTGAAGTTGTAGTTGTAGTCAGGGAGCCCGCCTGAAGAATGGAGTGGCGATTTAGTTTTGAAGTTGTAGTTGAAGTCAGGGAGCCCGCCCGGAGAATGGAGTGGCGATTTAATTTTGAAGTTGTAGTTGAAGTCAGGGAGCCCGCCTGGAGAATGGAGTGGCGATTTAATTTTGAAGTTGTAGTTGAAGTCGGGGAGCCCGCCTGGAGAATGGAGTGGCGATTTAATTTTGAAGTTGTAGTTGAAGTCGGGAGCCCGCTCGGAGAATGGAGTGGCGATTTAATTTTGAAGTTGTAGTTGAAGTCGGGGAGCCCGCCCGGAGAATGGAGTGGCGATTTTATTTTGAAGTTGTAGTTGAAGTCGGGGAGCCCGCCCGGAGAATGGAGTGGCGATTTAATTTTGAAGTTGTAGTTGAAGTCGGGGAGCCCGCCCGGAGAATGGAGTGGCGATTTAATTTTGAAGTAGTAATTGAAGTCGGGAGCCCGCCCGGAGAATGGAGTGGCGATTTAATTTTGAAGTTGTAGTTGAAGTCGGGGAGCCCGCCCGGAGAATGGAGTGGCGATTTAATTTTGAAGTTGTAGTTGAAGTCGGGGAGCCCGCCCGGAGAATGGAGTGGCGATTTAATTTTGAAGTTGTAGTTGAAGTCGGGGAGCCCGCCCGGAGAATGGAGTGGCGATTTAATTTTGAAGTTGTAGTTGAAGTCGGGGAGCCCGCCCGGAGAATGGAGCGGCGATTTAATTTTGAAGTTGTAGTTGAAGTCGGGAGCCCGCCCGGAGAATGGAGTGGCGATTTAAATTTGAAGTTGTAGTTGAAGTCGGGGAGCCCGCCCGGAGAATGGAGTGGCGATTTAATTTTGAAGTTGTAGTTGAAGTCGGGGAGCCCGCCCGGAGAATGGAGTGGCGATTTTATTTTGAAGTTGTAGTTGAAGTCGGGGAGCCCGCCCGGAGAATGGAGTGGCGATTTAATTTTGAAGTTGTAGTTGAAGTCGGGGAGCCCGCCCGGAGAATGGAGTGGCGATTTAATTTTGAAGTAGTAATTGAAGTCGGGGAGCCCGCTCGGAGAATGGAGTGGCGATTTAATTTTGAAGTTGTAGTTGAAGTCGAGAGCCCGCCCGGAGAATGGAGTGGCGATTTAATTTTGAAGTTGCGGTTGAAGTCGGGGAGCCCGCCCGGAGAATGGAGTGGCGATTTAATTTTGAAGTAGTAGTTGAAGTCGGGGAGCCCGCCCGGAGAATGGAGTGGCGATTTAATTTTGAAGTTGTAGTTGAAGTCGGGGAGCCCGCCTGGAGAATGGAATGGCGATTTAATTTTGAAGTAATAGTTGAAGTCAGGGGAGCCCGCCTGGATAATGGAGTGGCAATTTACTTTCGGAGTTGTTTGAGGGAAGCAGTAGAGTATAACAGAAATCCCCAGCAGGAATTCAAATTCAAAATCAGAAGGAAGGCAACAAGGATCAGAAAGATAGATTCAGACTTCGAAGCAGAATAATTCGAAGATCGCAAGGAAGGAACATCAAGTCCGACAGAATAGCAAGGAACATGGAAAGTCAAGATGAAGAGATAGATAAGATTTCGCAATGCTGTAACTTAGTCTAGCTTCTTATTTTGTTGTTTAGAACGGTGTAACAAGGAGGTCAGCTAAGCAGTGGCAACAGCAGTAATAGCAGTAACAGCAATAACAGCGAGATCACAACAGTCATGGTAGTCCCAGCTACCAGAACTTCCCGAACTACATTGACCTGATTCCCTTTTAGCCAGGGATATGTAGGAGACCTTCTGAAGCAAAGGTTCGGTCAAAACTTTTCCAAAATGCTTCATACGGAGTGCTCGAATGGGCAAAACCGCTTATATCCGCTCACTTATCTTTGCACGAAAACTCTGCGTGTTTACGCGCAAAGAGGGGCAGCTGTGAGCACGTGATTTTTGCCTTACCTGAGAAGTACTCCCAGAAAATTCAAAATAAAAATAGTTTCGTGTTGGGCATGATTTTGTGATTTTGTGTTATTTTTATCTTAAATTTGCATTTTTCGTGTGCGTGTTGATTTATTCAAATTAGTAAAATAAAAAAAAAAATATATATATATATATATATATATATATACTAGGCTTTGCATTTTTAGTGTTTGATATCGAAATTATGTGATTTGCATTTTTAGGTGATATGTAATTGTGTGGGATAATGGTATGCATATATATATATATATATATATACATGTACATATATATATATATACATGTAGTAGTGAGATCAGACCTGGGCCATAGTTTGGGTCAAAAAAAAAAAAACCAGGCCCAAACAAATCCCACCTGGTCCAGTCCAACCCGCCTCCAGCAAGACCCAAACGACGGCGTTTTTGTCTTTGGTAAAGAGATCCAAGCCATTGATCTGTGTTGATCGGATGGATCACATTAATCCCCTCATCTTTTGATCCTGGCCGTTGGATTCTCATCATCCAACGGCCCACGTTAACCTTGGCATTTTAACATAACAAACACCCCCCCCAAACCCGTTACACCCCTCCATTCCCCCCCCCCCCAAACCCTAAAAACCCTATTTCCCTGCTCTCAAAACCGCCGCCTCACACCACCACAAACCGCCGGCCGGAAATCGTCTCCGCCGGCGGCACCACCCCAAACCACCCCAAATTAACACCAAACAATCTCCCACACCCCCTCTACATGAATCCGGCGTCAGTTAGCTTCGAACATTACTCGAACGCTTCGAATATCCGTTCGAAGTTCATCGGAATTTGAAAAATCCATCCCACACCACTTCAAAATCGCACCATAAACTCCCCTCACCTCCCCCACACTCCCACTAACATTAGTCTGGTTCGAATCTAACCCGAACTACCCAAACCCCAAAAATCTCGGCCATGAACCCTAATTTAGATTTATGCCTAATTGAGGTCTAATAGACCTTAATTGGGATGTTTTCACTATTGAAAACACCTCAATTAAGGTCCATTGGCCTCAGTAACAAAAGGTCCAAGCCCGAGTTGAATCCAAGAATAAATCCGAGTTGTCTTCTCTTTGAGTCTCTGAGGTAAAACCTTCCTTTTCCTTATTCTAATCACTTATATTATTATCTGTTTGTTTGTTAAATTGAATTTCGTTGGTTTGTCGAATTCTTCTTAATGGTTCTGTTCTCCTCCTTCAAGGCTTTTTATTTGGCCCGCATTTGTTGTTGTTGTGATTCCCTGGATTGTATTCGCTTTAGAATGAACATTCGACTCGAGTTAACAATCGTCGAATGATTGAATCCCCTATTTGCTGAATCTGTCCGAATGTGTCAAGTTACTGTTCCTATGTGATTGACTGTTCTTAATTGTGTGTTGTAATCAATTAGGCGAACATCGTCGATTAGTCATATGGGTCTGTTGGTTGGAACACTGGATAATAATTAACACTGTTAAGATTGATACAAGCCACTGTTTGGTTTAACAGATTCCTCTTTTGAATTGTCTATGATATTGGGATATAGCTGTTAGTAATTTGGCATCTTAGGATTTAAAAAATACCTTACCCATGAAATGAACTAGTGGAACCTGCTGTACAGCAGGGCACCACCAGTTCCTGCAGTCTTTGATTTAAAATAACAAGACCCATACTTAGACATTTTAAGTGGCTGGGACAGAACAGAATATGGGTTGGCCAGTGTTTAAAAACTAGTTGTTGTTGGTTTTGGACAGAAGAAGGATGGGCAAGGGTCTGTTCTGCAGAACCTGGGTGCTCCTAGGTGTTGTTTTGGTTATAAATAGATAGACACATTTAGAGAGAAAGGAGACAGAGAGATAGATTAGAGAGTACCTGGAGATACGAAAAAGAGTTTGAGACAGTGAACTAGAGAGAAAAGAACACTGGACATACAGGAAGGGTTCAATATATACACATCTTTAGGGATATACACACAGTAAGGGCTGAGAACACACATATACAAGACTATAGATAGAGAAAGCTAGGAAGTATAGGCCAAGAGACTGTTTCATTGGTTTTTGGGTACTGTTTTCGTGTGTTTTAGTTGGGAGTGGCTGAGTGTTGGTCATTTGGTTGCTTGTTGTTCCTGTGTTGGTGGTATTGATCTCCTGCTGCATGCTACTGCTGTGCTGAGTTTGTTGTTGGCTTGGGTTGCTGTGTGACTGCTGTTTGGTCCACCATTTGTGGTTGATTCTGCCGGGTTCTTAGTTCTTCTGCTACTGCTGTTTAGTTTATGACTGGGTGTTGATTTGTTGCTGTTGTTTTGGCTCCTGTTTTCCCCTGCTATTGGTCTGTTGTTGCTGCTGTCCTGTGCATTTGGTGCTACTGGTCTTTGTTGTTGTTTGATCCAGTGTAATTGTTGTTGGTCGTGTGGTTGTTGTTGTTGTGCATTCTGCTGCTGCAACTAACTTCTCCCCATTGTAATTTCCAGGTATACATTCGAGCTTATTCCATGTAGATCTCATGCTTGAAAAAGGAAAATGAAAAGAACTGAAGTTGGCTCATATAGTTTGATTGTTTATTACGTTTAAACTGTTTTCTCATATATAACTCGTTGAAGTACTGTTAGCATTCCTATTGTACGTAATATTGGATTGTATGAATTCGAACCTTTGAAAACATTGCTGGTACTCGAGCTTTATCAAATATTTGAGACTATTAAGATGATTGATAATAGGCTTGGATTTCAATTAAGCTTAGCGGGTAGAGAAATTAGAAAGGATTCACTGATATCCTATTGTGATAGCATTTCCAGAACGACATAGGTTGATGGCATAAAAACAGGTTCGAGTGTTGAATAAGACATTACCATTTAGACTAATCTCACAATAAGTAGTATTAGTAGTTAATGAAGATAGACTAAAATAACCCGTTAATGAGCGTTTGTAGATCAACTAATTCGAATGATTTTTGTCGGAATTCACTAGGTCACTTGAGTAAATAACATTCGCTTTAAATAGCAATTTGAATAAAATTAGTAACTAATGTAGTGATGAACGTTAGCATGAAGTTCAAAATGACTTTTGTATTACACATAGTTAATTCCATTGGCTCAATTCATCTAATACGGTCGATTTAAATTAATTAGAGAATGGTTAGTTTGTTCTGATATTTTGTCAAATTCGTATGCTATTTATAATTTTAGTTTTAGTATTATTCGCTTGTAGAATAAGGTATAAAACAATTTCCTTTATGCAAGCTCGAGTGCAATTTCCGTTCACATTGATTCAATAACTAATAAGAGGTCCGAGCTTATAAACATGCAATAAATTAGGACCTTTTCTCTTTTATTTAGAGACGAACTTAGTAGAAAAAAATGTAGTCACTTTAGGATTGTCCTTTTAAAATAAACGAGATGAGCCTCACCAAAAATACACCATTGTGGGGCCCTCGAATAATTGTCATGAAAACTTAGACTCGAAAGGACCGTCTAGTAAATTTCACGGTCCTTTTCCCAAAGTTAAGTAGACGATAGACTCTTTAGGCACGACTTGAAATAAAAATTACTTTCCTGAATACGGGTGTGCATTTATGTAACCCAAATCTTACTCTCGGCGAAACTGAAATACATTAGAGTCGCAGGCGTACTGGTTACGGTGCGGCTCGAAATGTGTTTTCGTAACGTCGCAATTCTTCTAAAAAATAAAAGCGGAGCATTAAAAGCACACCGTCAAAATATATAAAGAATCAGATAAAAACAAAAATTGCAATTGAGCGACCGTGCTAAAACCACGGAATCCGGGAGTGCCTAACACCTTCTCCCGGGTTAACAGAATTCCTTATCCAGATTTCTAGTTTCGCAGACCGTATTACAGAGTCATAAATTTCCTCGGTTCGGGATTTAAACCGGTGACTTGGAACACCATTATTTTTTCCAAGTGGCGACTCTGAATTAAATAAACTAATCCCGTCTCGATTGTCCTTTAATTGGAAAAACTCCCTCGCGCCCTCGCGGGTGCGTAAAAAGGAGGTGTGACACTATGTATTAAGAGGACAATTTCATACTCAGGCAGAAATTTCATCATCAAAGACAAATATGAACAGACTTCAAAAATAAATTAAACAAACTAACGAGATAGAGAAAAAGAATAGACCTTTTGGCGAGCAAATTAAGATTAATGAACTGGAATTTAACACGACGACCAAACCACGAAATGATATCTTCGCCATTAATAAAACAGCCCCGATTCTGCTACATCAACTTCGTGAGTATTAAAATGTGACAACAAACTTCGATTAAAATCTGGCTTTCCTGCGAAAATAGGGACTGCAAACTAAACCTCGGACGGCGGCTTCTCTTGGTTTTCCGGTGGGGGGACGACTGGTTGCGGCTGGGAAAATGGGGGGTAGGCGGTAGGTTTGGCGGCGGCTATGGCGTTGGGATGGTTGGACGACCGGCGGCGGGTGTCTGTTTTGGGTGGTCGTTTTGTTGTTACCGGCGAAGGGCTGGTCGGCCGGCCTTTTTGTGCTGATGGCGGCTGGTTTCTCTCATTTTCAGCTAGTTTTTTATTTTTTATTTTTGTGTGTTATGAAGAAGGAGATGAACCGTGGGGGGAAGGGGGTAGGCGGTTGTGGGTTTTTTCTAGGTTAGTGTAGTGTAGTATTATTATGTTATTATTGTAGAAGGTGTGAAGGTTTAGGGTTTTAGTCTTGATAATTGGGCTTTTGGGATAGTGGGCTAAGGAAAATTTAAAAATTAGCCTAATTTGGATAAGAAAAGCTTAACAAGTTGTAAAATCAAATAACGTTACTACCCAAAACACTAATATTCTTGAAAATAAAATCTAACTATTTTTGTATTTTAAATTTTATGATAAAAATAATATAAAAGAGTTAAAATTAGTGTAAATAGCTATATAAGACCTAAATTAAATATTATACGCTAAAACGGGTAAAATTTCGGGGATGGTCAAAAATTACGTGTCTACACTTAGTACATAACCTCCATTATTGTCCAATTTTTCCAACCTAAAAAAATAGTTGTTTTCATAGGAACGCTCATAAAATTGACACATGCACGGTTCATAGGGCCAGAAGTCGTTACGCTAAATTTTGTATTATAGCGCTACTACGTAAAACCCTCCCATCCGAAATTCTCCTTGGTACACACACTTAATCAATTTACTATGAAGACTCAACTATAATCTGTACAAAATGTGGATGTTTAGGACATAACCTCCATTATTGTCCAATTTTTCCAACCTTCCCCCCACTTCAAAACAAACATAAGAAAAACCCAAACACACCCTCTAGTGAAGATGGCTAACATAGCCAATGAAAACCAGTTACCTATGTAAAGAACAAAAATCTTGCTAATACAAAAGAAAAACAGTCTATCCAAACCATCTTCAAAAATCAAACCACCCCCTACAACCCAACTCCCACACCAAAAACCCTACAGACCTATTGATACCACATGACACCACAAAACCAACAAATAACATTAGACTACAAAACCAATTCGAACTGCCAAATCATATCCCTACACCGGATCCACCCCATTTATAAACAAAAATCATACATGACAACCCTATACCACCTATAACACAATCAATTAATGCTACCCAAAACACATCAAAATTACCCTTCCAATTCCCAACACCCACGCCTACTGTTAACTTAGGAGACAATGATCATCACATTAGATCACCACCCTACACCCCCTAATTCGCAAAATAATATCCAAACGCTTAATTTTAAAACACAATTCCAACAAAAAACTAACTAAAATAGCCAATCATCATGACTCATATTCTCAACTTCCGAATTCATACATGCATGTGCATGAACACTGTTCACAAAAGGCCAAAGAAACCCTTGATACAACTACATCACCACAAATAATTATAACTCCTACTACAACACCTAAACCCCAAATCACATAAACTATCACTACAACATTACGCATATACAGCTACGAAGTACGTCATAGCTAAACACAAAAATTTCCGTGGCTAAACACTTTAGCTACAATAATTCTTTTCGTAGCATCCGTAGCTAGACGTAGCGTAACTAAAAGTTAGCTACAAACTTTAACATTTTGTGGCTAAGGATTAATATTTATTGCTACAAGAATTTTTGTGACGTAGCTATATTAATAAAATATTTTGCCACGGAGAATATATATTTATAGCTAATGATCTTATTCTCTTGCCACGATAAATCAATTTTGTAGTTGTCTTCTACTTTAGCCACAAAGGGACACAACATGGCAAAAGATGTTATTTATTTAGCCACAAAATCAAAATATGTAGCTGTGCTCACATATTAAAGTTGTGCTATAGTATTTATATTTAGCTACCAATCCATAATTTCATAGCTATAAATCGTCAAAAGATTCTAATTAGATTTTTTTATTATGTTTTATTTGGTGACTAATTTTTTATTATATTTTATTTTATTTGTAAAAAAATAATTTCTTAGTGATAATACATTTCTTTATCCGAGGCGTTGCTATTTTTCTTTCTTTACCTCACTAAATATTTGTAAAGAAATTCAAATATTTCATATCCATACACATCTTGATCAAACCATAGAAACAAACAATAATAAATTTTGAATATCACTTATTATACAAATTATCATCTAAATAGTTTTAAAATCAATTCTAAAATATACAATTGTCTATCTAAAGTACAGTCATTTAACTACAATCTATAAAATTCTGAAGGGTTCCACATTAAAACAAAACTAAGTTCTAAGTATTTGATTTGGGGACGGAAGATGTTGCCATCAGATGATTTTCTGTAGCCAAGGACGAAGTAATTTCACTCTGAATCCTTGATCTTCTTGCATTCAATAGATTAAAATGCACCCTGTAAATTCAAAAGAAACAATAATTAGCACAAAAGAATAAGTGAACCAAAAGAAACACTAATACTAAGATGCAAGTTTGACTTAGAAAAAATGGTAGAAGAACAATCAAAGAGAGAAAAATTATGTACAGATAATTCTTTTCAAGAATTTTTAGCATATAACAAGAGAGGAAAATTCAAAGCAACAAGACAAGAAAACAAATCTGTATGCTTTTTCAAAAACTTTTGAAAGAATTTTCATCTTATTTTTATAATATCTTTTGGACGAAGTGCGACTCCTCCTAACATCACATTATAATCGTCAAGGTTCTACTCATTAACTATCACAACATACCACAATATCTATCAAATTGTTGGAATATAAATCCAAAAAATTCAACTCAAATAAATGTATGAAAATTATGAAATCTTAAGATGTAGATATATAAACATACTTGAAAAGAGAAAAGGCATTGGGCTATGTAGCCAGTGATTCCGTTGATTTGCTCCTTTCACGTGAAGACAGAAGGCGCTGTAAAAGAAGAAAACGGGAAAAGGAAGCAAGGGGGTTGGCGGCCGGAAAGGAGCGGACACTTAGATTGAAGTTTTTATAATTTTATTAGGTTTTAGGGAGTTTGGTTTGGGCCAATTGGCCTTTATATTCATTTTTTTAATATATATTTTCTTCTTTTTTATTTCTTAATACAAATACCATAAATAAGAGAAATGTAAATACTAACAAATACAATAAGTAAGAAAATTATCTGTGGAAAATGAAAAAACTTAAATAAGTAATTTACACTAAGTAAAATAGAAAATCAATTTGCATGAAATAAAGATATTCTATAATATAGTATATTCCTAATTCCTTACAACTTTTTCTTCCTATATGATATTGTTTGTTCTGTAGTTACTCCTATTTAAATTATATTAACTTCTTAATTTTAGTATTTAATTAGATTATGATAGTTATTAAGTTATTAAAATAGTATTAGACCATTAAATGTACAACTTTCTAATTACTAAATTGAGCGTACAGTGATTATTTGATATTGCTTATTCAAATCTAATGAAAATTAATTACATAGTTATTTAAATTTTATAGAAAATTATAAGTATTTTTTTAATATGAAATATGTTATACTAGTTAGTTTTGTTATACACTCCTATATCATGTTATCAACCATTTTTTTTTTTTGAAGTGAGACTTAATAATATCGAATTATGTCAACATTATAATATATAAAAAATTAGTCACAAGAGAAACATGATCCTCTTCATGTTTCTTTATCATAGTTAATTCTCAATTCTTATATTTAATGTATAATTAAAATGACAATTAGAAACTTATATATATATATATATATAGACACACATAAGATTATAGTTGTTTAAATTCTATAAAAATAGTCATCCACACGAATTAGCTATAATTCCATTATATTAAATAATAATTGTAATTTTCCTATGGACTTAAGTATCAATTAACTTCGTTGTTCTTTGAAATATCTATAACATGATTATGTAAAAATTAATATGAAATTATAATATCATAAGCTTTTTTGTAGTGTTAAATATGTTTATTGTATGTATTTGAAACTTTGGTCATTTATCAAAACTAAATGCACCAAAACCACCACACTCAATAAAATAAAATATGAGTTTGATAAATGAAAAGTAAATTGATAAGTTTTGAGGCTACAAGTAGGCACACAAATGGTCTATTAAAATTAACTTTTGCATACTTAGAGTTTATTAATACTTCAATTTATATATAATTATTATATTTTTGTTATTATGGAAAAAATCTAACTTTTATAGTTAAAATTAAATTTTCATAACTTAATACTTTGTGCAACTCTTACTTTTTGTTATTGAAATAGTAAAATTCACTCAGTTTATACATATAACTTATTATGGTTAAAATATCATTATTACAGTGACAATCCTAACTGTACGACTAAAGTTGTAACTAATTTGTAAATTTATCGTCACTCTAAATTTGTAGCTATTAATTGTGTCATGACAAATAATTGTAACTATTATCTAACTATTTTTATTTTCTTAAAATTAGAAGAAATTTTTATTTGACTATAAAATTTTGTTTTAAATATTTACGCTCGAAGATTGCTATTTTTACGGCAAATTTACCCCGTGGCAAAAACTAACGATTAGTTATAAACTTTTATCGTAGCAATAAATTTGTGGTTATATTATTTTATCGTGATAAAAAAATATAGCTATTAAGCCAACTATTACCATGGCTTTTTAGAACTTGAAGAAAAATTTATTTGTAACATTTTGGTTTACATAATTATTGTGATCACTAAAAGGTTATTGTTGCTATATTAAGTTTTAATTCATGGCAAAAACTAATGATTAGCTACAAAATTATGTTATAGTAAGAAATATGTGGCTAATTCAACGTATACTGCCATAATTTTTTATAACTTGAAGTAAATATATTCATTTAGCTACAATATTTTATTTTAAATATTTTATTGTGGCTAAAAAGTTACTACAACTATATTAAGTTTTAACTCGCAACAAAAAACTAATAATTATCAACGAAATTCAATTATAGCAATAAATATGTGGCTATATCTTTTAATTACTGTCACAACTTATTTGAGCTTGAAGCAAAAATACTCATTTAGCTACAATAATTTGTTTCAAATAATTTATTGTGACTAAAATATTACTATTGCTACAGTAACTATTGATGCGTGGCAAAAACTTATGATTAGCTACGAAAATTTATTTGTAGTAATAAATTTGTAGCTATTAAGGTAATTAATGCCACGATTGTTAGCAATTATAGCTAATATGAGGAATTAGCTTTACCAACTTATTTTCGTGGCAAGGAAATTTTAAAATTTTGTAAATAGCCACAAAATTCTATGTTTTGTGGCTATTATTAGGTATTAGCTATAAATTTCTAATTCGTAGCTAAAATTTCGTAGCTATCTCACCCATCACCCCAATTATCACACTCTCCTGCTCCACCATCATTGCATCCTAAAGAAATCTCATCCAACACTACCTCGAGTAATCCTACAACTCCATCACATACGGCAAGACATTGCATATGAACTTCCCAAACCCCTCAACCAATAACAATGGCCTATTCTCAACCCCAACGGATTCTTCAAATACCCCATAATAAACCAAGCCATCTTAATATCTACTCAACAGCAAATAACAATGTGTCGTTCAAACAATCACAGGAACCATCACCAATAATACATGCACAAGAGGTTCATAAACAATATCCAGATCAACCACTACCATAACGACCACTTACTCCTGTTGGTTCCTTGGTTATTATCCTATATTTTTTAAATAACAATTCCGGACAATAAAAATGTTAGCGTATAAAACGTAAATATAAATAAAGCAATAATTAATTCGAGCCCACTGAATTTACAGTGTTTCCTTAAGGAATTTAATCCCCTCCTAGTACCCAAGGTTATGAATTATTTCCTCCCATGATAGAATGAATTACACACTGATGTAGCGGTACTTCAAACCCCAGTGTTTCAGCGAACACAAAGTTCGGCAGCAAATCACACTTACAGATGCTTTGTTTGTGGTTAAAACAGTGCATAATAAAGAAGAACAACTCAGAAGTCGAATGGAAATTCTGAAAGGAAGGAATTCAAGGTATAGCCAATATTGAATTCTTACCAAAGAGATTGCAATTTATTTTTTCCAGTGTATACAGTGTATATATCGATTGTATACAGAGTGTATAGCGATTGAATACATAGTGTATCTCAAGTATTTTTTCCGGTGTTTTTCTTTCTCTCCAACTTCTTCTCTATTTATAGCAATGTTTTGAGATAAATACGCCCCTTCCATGGTGGAACAAGCACTAGGCTATCATGGAGGAGGCACTTACATGATGGAATGTACACTTACTTGGTGGGAGAAGCACTTGTTGCTTGTTGGTGCAATACACTCTCATTTCCCATTCACTCTTAAAATAAAACTCAACAATAAGCACTTGTTGCTTGTTGGTGCAATACACTCTCATTTCCCATTCACTCTTAAAATAAAACTCAACAATCTCCCACATGAATGGGGAATGGCTATATCATGGAAGTATGCATGAAAAACAGTGTGATTCGCAAGTAAGGATTAATTGCATCCGGATAAGTAGGTTTCCCTTTGAACTTTCCGTGGTGAACTTATGTCGGATATACTCGATCAATCGGTAGATTTGATATCTTTGATCCGTCGAACTTTGGTGTATACCTAGACAACCACAAGTCACACAACCAACCCTTAACCGTCATTGGTTCTCATTGTTGTGTTCGTTTCAGGCATGAACACCGCCTGGTTTCATAAGTGCGTAGAGAACTGGCCTTACAAAATTCTCCTTGAATCGGCTAACACTTCACACTTACATAGGTGATTCCTAAACGTGTCATCCCGTAGATACACTATTTGATATACCCCGTATCAAATTTAGAAATTATTAAAAATCCTTAATGCTTTATCCTTGGTACTGATCATTGTCTTATAAGAGAATGAACCAAAAGTTTATTTGACAATGTTGAACTGTCATAAATGACTTTGTTTGATCGCCACTATGACTTGTTCTCGGTCATAGTCTCATTCCCCTTGATGATTTCTCAACTACATCTCTAATTAGGCCTTTTGTAAGTGGATCCGCCACATTATCACTTGACTTTACATAGTCAATCGTGATAATTCCTGTAAAGAGTAATTGTCTAATGGTTTTATGTCTTCGTCGTATATGACGAGATTTACCGTTCTACATAACGCTCTCAGCCCTTCCAATTGCCGCTTGACTATCACAGTGCATGCATATTGGTGCCAAGGGTTTGGGCCAAAATGAAATATCTTCCAAGAAATTCCGGAGCCATTCAGCTTCTTCACCGGCTTTATCCAAGGCTATGAACTCAACCTCCATTGTAGAGCGGGCAATACAAGTTTGTTTGGACGACTTCCAAGATACCGCTCCTCCACCAATGGTGAATATATATCCACTTGTGGACTTGGAATCAGTTGATCCGGTGATCCAATTTGCATTACAGTATCCCTCAATGACCGCAATATATTTATTGTAGTGCAAAGCAAAGTCCTTGGTATGTACTAAGTACCCCAAAATTCGTTTCATGGCCATCCAATGAGATTGACCTAGATTGCTCGTATATCGACTCAATTTACTTATAGCACATGCTATATCTGGTCGTGTATAGTTCATGATGTACATTAAGCAACCCAACACACGAGCATAATCCAATTGTGATATGCTTTGGCCTTTGTTCTTTGCTAATGCAAGATTCACGTCAATTGGAGTCTTTGCAACTTTAAAGCCCAAGTGCTTGAATTTTTCAAGTACTCTCTTGATATAATGAGATTGTGACAATGCCAGACCTTGAGAAGTCTTATGGATCTTAATTCCCAGAATTAAATTAGCAACTCCCAAGTCTTTCATATCAAACTTTCAAGTTAGCATACGCTTAATAGCATTTATATTGGCAATGTCATTACTCATTATGAGCATATCATCCACATATAAGCAAACAATGACTATGTGATTTGGAGCATTTTTAATGTATACACATTTATCACATTCGTTTATCTTAAAACCATTTGACAACATTGGTTGGTCAAATTTTGCATGCCATTGTTTGGGTGCTTGTTTTAGTCCGTAGAGGGACTTAACAAGTCTACATACCTTATTTTCTTTACCTGGAACCACAAACCCTTCAGGTTGTTCCATGTAAATTTCTTCCTCCAAATCTCCATTTAAGAAGGTTGTCTTTACGTCCATTTGATGAATTTCAAGACCATATACTGCAACTAAAGCTATTAGCGTTCGTATGGACGTAATTCTCGTCACTGGAGAATATGTATCGAAGTAGTCAAGACCTTCTCGTTGTCTATATCCTTTGACAACAAGTCTTGCCTTAAATTTATCAATAGTGCCATCATCTTTCATTTTTCTTTTAAAAATCCATTTACTACCCAAAGATTTATTTCCAGGAGGAAGATCAACCAATTCCCATGTATGATTGTTCAATATGGATTCTATTTCACTATTGACTGCCTCTTTCCAGAACAATGATTCCGAAGTTAAAATGTTTGAGGCTCATTTTCTAATAAGAAAGTTATAAAATCCGATCCAAATGAAGTAGACGTTCTTTGACGTTTACTACGTCTTAGATTCTCTTGATTAAATGTAGTTTCTTTTTCTTCTTCCCGAGGTCGTTTGGATCTTTCACCAATTGAATCACATTCTTTTTTATACGAATATATATCTTCAAAGAACTCAGCATTTTCTAATTCTATAACCGTATTATTATGAATTTTAGGATTTTCTGATTTGTGAACAAGAAATCGATATGCTTTACTATTAGTCGCATATCCTATAAAAACACAATCAACGGTTTTTGGTCATATTTTTACCTTTTTGGGTTTAGGAATTTGCACTTTCGCCAAACATACCCACACTTTCAAATAATTCAAGTTGGGCTTCCTTCTTTTCCATTTTTCATATGGAATGGATTGTGTTTTGCTATGGGGTACTCGATTTAGTATTCGGCTAGCAGTAAGAATGTCTTCCCCCCACAATTTCGGTGGCAAACCAGAACTTATCAACAATGCATTCATCATCTCCTTTAATGAACGATTTTTTCTTTCTGCAACCCCATTGGATTGGGGCGTGTAAGGGGCTATTGTTTGATGAATAATTCCATATTCTAAACATATTTGTTCAAAAGGAGATTCATATTCACCACCCCTATCACTTCTTATCATTTTGATTTTCTTGTTAAGTTGAGTTTCAACTTCATTTTGTATTGCTTGGATGCATCTATTGCTTCATCTCTACTATTAAGTAAATAAACATAGCAATATCGAGTACTGTTGTCAATAAAAGTTATGAAATACTTCTTTCCACCACGAGATGGTATTGACTTCATGTCACAAATATCTGTGTGAATTAAATCTAAAGGATTTGAATTCCTTTCAACCGACTTATATGGATGTTTAACATACTTAGATTCCACACATATTTGACATATAGATTTTTCGCATTCAAACTTAGGCAATACTTCCAAGTTAATCATTTTTCACAAGGTTTTATAATTGACATGACCCAAACGTTCATGCCATAAATTATTTGACTCAAGTAAGTGAAAAGAAGCTGAAATTTTATTGTTATTCTCAATAATCATTACATTCAGCTTGAAAAGGCCCACGGTAAGGTAACCTTTTCCTACAAACATATCATTCTTACTTATTACAACCTTGTCGGATACAAAAACGCACTTGAAACCGTGCTTTACAAGAATTCCAGCAGAGACTAAATTCTTCCTAATCTCAGGAACATGAAGGACGTTGTTCAAAGTTACCTTTGCTGGAAGTCATTTTCAGAAATATCTTCCCACATCCTTCAATCTTGGCCGTAGCAGCATTTCCCATGGAAAGCGTCTCGTCGGGTCCAACAGAAGCATATGTAGAAAATGCTTCTCTCACAGCACAAACATGGCGGGTGGCTCCAGAATCAATCCACCATTCCTTAGGATTTCCCACCAAGTTGCATTCAGGAAAGCATGGCACACAAGTCATCAATATCATCATGTTTTTCTACCATGTTGGCTTGACCCCTTTTCTTGTCTTTCTTCCGAGCACGACACTCCGTAGATTTATGTCCGGTTTTCCCACAGTTGTAGCAGTTTCCACTGAACCGCTTTTTGCTTGGGTTGTATTTCGGACCAGAAGCCTTCTTCCTCTTTTTGTTATCTTTAACAATATTTGCTCCCATTATTGTTGAATTTCCACGGCCTCTCCTTTTAGCAGCTTTATTGTCCTCTTTGATTCTCAATTTAACAATAAGATCTTCAAGGGACATCTCTTTTCGTTTGTGTTTCAAATAATTTTTGAAGTCCTTCCACAATGGAGGCAACTTCTCAATTATTGTTGCTACTTGGAATACTTCATTGATGACAAGACCTTCAATGAAAATTCCGTTAGTAAAATTACTCAAATTTTTACTTTTAATATCACTATTTATTTGAAACATACCTTCAGCAAGTAGATCATGAATAATCACTTGCAATTCCTGGACTTGGGTAATAACAGATTTGCTATCTACCATTTTGTAGTCCAAAAATTTTGCGGCGACGAATTTCTTCATCCCAACATCTTCAGTTTTGTATTTCTTTTCAAGCGCATTCCACAATTCTTTTGACGTTTTCACGCCACTGTATACATTATACAAATTATCATACAGACCGCTAAGAATATAATTCTTGCACAGAAAGTCAGAATGTTTCCACGCCTCAGTCACGAGAAAACTTTCATTCTCCGGAGTTTCATCGGGCAAATCTGGAACACCTTCCTTGATGAACTTCTATAAACATAACGTAGTCAAGTAGAAGAACATCTTCTGCTGCCAGCGCTTGAAATCAATCCCAGAAAATTTTCCTGGTTTTTCTGCCGGTGCCAACGCCGACGTTCGGCTTGTCAATGCATTGACAATCATTGTCGAAATCTGATTTGCCGATGTATTAACAGTTATCATCGGAACAGCTTGGTTTCCGATTTCATTAGCCATTTTTCTGGAAAAAAAGACACAAACAAACGTTTAATAAACGTTTAAAACTGGAGTTAAAAAATAATGTAGATTTTAATCTCCAACAAACCGCCACGAAGGCTTTACTATCCAAAACGGGAGTACACAAAACCACAATGGTTTTAATTTCCAGAATAATAATGATAACACAAATATAGAAATAAAAATTATTAAATTCCTTAAGCTTGTTGGTTCTTTGGTTGTTATCCTGTATTTTTTAAATAACAATTCTGGACAGTAAAAATGTTAGCGTATAAAACGTAAATATAAATAAAACAATAATTAATTCGAGCCCACTGAATTCATAGTGTTTCCTTAAGGAATTTAATCCCCTCCTAGTACCCAAGGTTATGGATTATTTCCTCCCAGGATAGAGCGAATTACACACTGGTGTAGCGGTACTTCAAACCCCAGTGTTTCAGCAAACACAAAGTTCGCCGGCAAATCACACTTACGGATGCTTTGTTTGTGGTTAAAACAATGCAGAATAAAGAAGAACAACTCAGAAGTCGAATGGAAATTCTGAAAGGAAGGAATGCAATGTATAGCCAATGTTGAATTCTTACCGAAGAGATTGCAATTCGTTTTTTCCAGTGTATACATTGTATATATCGAGTGTACACAGAGTGTATAGGGATTGTATACAGAGTGTATCTTAAGTGTTTTTCCGGTGTTTTTCTTTCTCTCCAACTTCTTCTCTATTTATAGCAGTGTTTTGAGATAAATCCACCCCTTCCATGGTGGAACAAGCACTAGGCTATCATGGAGGAGGCACTTACATGGTGGAATGTACACTTACTTGGTGGGAGAAGCACTTGTTGCTTGTTGGTGCAATACACTCTCATTTCCCATTCACTCTTAAAATAAAACTCAACAATAGGCACTTATTGCTTGTTGGTGCAATACACTCTCATTTCCCATTCACTCTTAAAATAAAACTCAACAACTCCCCCTTCATCTACCCCCATCTCACTTAATCATTCAACACAAACCCAATCATGCACAACAAATGCCACCACTACACCCTAGACTCCCACTCATACACCAACCTCCAACTATTCTGCCACAACAAAATATCACCCCAACACTAGCTTCCATCAATAGACCTACAACTACCACAAGACCATGTCACACTCCTATTGGAAACATCAGAGGAGATGGACTTCTCAATGGAAGATGGAAGTGAAAATCAAGCACAACAAGATCAAGTCTTGAACCTGATTGAAAATCATTAATTAATATCAACAATGGAAAGCACATGTACTTTAACACCCAACCTTCTAGAGTACACCCCCACATATCAACTCCTCGTCATGATTATTCCCTCAACAACCAGTGGCGACTGCTCAGCCTTCAGTGTCAGAACAAATGTAACAACAGGTGATCATCAACCACATTACCAACTCTCTTTTGTGGGGTCCAGCCCATAAATTAAGGAAGTTGTTTTCTTCCTTTCTTCATTTTCAAAGTTGGCAGCTATCATCCCATAAATCAAAGAAGAAAATTTCTTCCCAGAACGTAGCCGAACGCTCCATCTAACACTATAAGGTAGAGTAATAAGGTTCTACACGGCTCGGGCCGGACTAAGACCGGCGGTGTTGACAGGTACTCCATGATTTTGTCGAAGGCTTTTTGGCAGTCCTTGGTCCATTTGGTGGCGGCGTCCTTCTTTAACATCTTAAAGATTGGCTTGCAGATAACTTTAGAATGTGCTATGAAATAGGCTGATATAGTTAAGTCTTCCCAAGAAACTCATCACTTTCTTCTTGTTCTTTAGTGGTGAAAGTTCTTGAATGGCTTTGACTTTCAATGGATCCAGTCTATTCCTTGGCGTCTCATAATAAACCCAAACAATTTCCCATCAGGAACCCCAAATGTGCACTTTGTGAGGTTTAGTTTCCGCTTGTATCTCCATTGTCTATTGAAGAATTTCCTCAGATTTTCCATGTGGTCAGTGGCTTTCTAGGATTTGATAATAACATCATCCACATATACCTCTATCTCCTTATGTTTCATATCATGGAAAATGGTAGTCATGGCCCTCATGCAGGTGGCCTATGCATTCTTCAGGCTGAACGACATCATCTTATAACAATACACTCCCCACATCGTAATGAAAGTTATTTTCTTAGCATCTTCCTCATCCATCCAGATCTGATGATAACCAGCAAAGCAATCTATGAATGACTGTAACTCATGCTTGACGTAATTGTCAATTAGGATGTGTATATTTGGCAAAGAGAATTCATCTTTCGGACTTGCCTGGTTGGGATCCCGATAGTCGACATAGACACAAACCTTCCCATCCTTCTTTGGCATTGACACAATGTTGGCTAACCATATCGGGTATCTACTACCATGAGAACCTTAGCGTTGATCTTCTTGTTGACTTATTTCTTGATTTTCAAAATTATTCAGGCGTGAACTTTCTGAGCATTTGCTTTGCTGGTGGACATATTGGATCGGTTTGCAGTTTACGATCCATAATGGACGTACTTAGACCAGTCATATCATCATATGACCAGGTGATATGTCCTCATACTTCTTTAGAAATTCTGTATACTCTTTCTTCTCTGAAAGCGATACGTTAATGTTGATTCGTGTTTCCTTTCATGTTTTCTACATCTCCCAGGTTGACAATTTCGGTCTCGTCCAGGTTGGACTTAGGTCTATTCTCAAAGTTCCCAACTTCTTTGACAATCTCGTCAGGTATGTTATTTTCTTCTAAATTTATGTCCATCTGTTACGTTCTCTCATTGCATGCCACAGTCATTGGCTCAGCCAGATAAGTAATAGTAATGATGTATAGGTAAAGCAGGGAGAGAAAAGGATAGCAATAAATATTAATTCACAAGAAAAGTCAAATGCTTTTGATAATTTGAATAACTATTTTGAACATTGAAGATATTATTACGGAAATTGAAAAAATGCAAAAATGAAATCTTTTAGTAAATAAAACAGTGAATAATGCTTGTTTTAGCCTTGCTACCCCAAGGCTCTTCCAGCTTTTGTTGTCCTGATGGTCCAATTATTGAGATGTGCCCCTTTTCTCACAGCCTGTATGGAAGGGCCTTCCTACCTCTCCTCCTCGAGAATAACGCAATAGTCTACGTCAATGGTATCACGACCGAAACCCGGTCGTGATGGCGCCCTACCCTAAAGCTAGGCAAGCCAGACCAACAACTGTGTCCATATTTAATGAGAAGTCCCAAAAGGACAAATTCAAGAAGAATACGTGAGTTAATAATAATACTCCAACGATAATAGTAGAATAAAAATACTGAGAAGTGTGAACACCAAAAATAATGCTCCCAAAAAATCTGAGGTCACGCGTCTAGAGCCTCTAAGCAAAAACTGAATAGTAATAAGAATACGGAACAAAATACTCAAGTCTGGAAGTATATCGAAAATAGAGAAGCTAGGTCCTGCGAATGCCAGCAGCTACCTCAGCAACTCAAACACTCTGAAATAAACTAGACTGCTCGTCTAACCCTCCTGCATACTCGAATCTGCACACAAAGGTGCAGGGAGTATAGGTGAGTACTAAGTACTCAGTGAGTAAAAACTATATAAAATAGCTGAAAGCAGGAAATCCACAGAATACCAAAGAGCAAAGCGAAAACTAACAGTCTGATACGTACCACGAACTAACAACAACAACAAATCACAATTAACACAAGTAATTTACAAACAAAAATGCAATGCAATGCACATGACCGCTACGGTGTGTAGCCTGATCCATTTAATATCGTCGGCGATCAATGGGGGTGTGTCCAGACTCCGGAGGGGTTCCTTCAGCCCAAGCGCAATATTCATATCATCCGCCGCGGTATGCAGCCCGATCCTTACTCAGTCCACAACATGCATACGATTCACACAATAGTTTAAATTATTTATTTTGCAGGTTCTAGTTCATTAACAATGAAAAATACTTTAATTTTATTTAATCTTCCAAGAACATGTGACTTAGCATTTCGTAACAGTGATGTCAAACCATGACTGAGATCAATTATTTTAAAAATCATACTATCACATAGATATCTATCCCCTAAAGATACTACAGGTCGGCACAAGGCCCCAAATATGGCTTATAGCCCACATATATACTCAACACAATGTGCATTTCAATAACTAATATAATATTATTCTTATTCGGGATGGACGCCCTAAATAGCGTCACAATGTGATAAGTCAGGGTTTCAAGCCCTTAGGCTATCATATACACTAACTACTCACCTCTAACCGGCCATGGACTCATCTGCGATGCCTTTTCCCTTCGAATATGCCACCTCGTGCACCGAATCTAGTCAAAATCACAACAATTACATAAATATGGGTAGAAGAAACATAACCCAATCAAAATTACTCAAAAAACATAACAATTCACGAAGTTGGTAAAACCCGAGCCTCGGGCCCACTCATCAAAAAATTTTGAAAATTATACCACCGGATTCCTCGTCTCGCCACGAGTCCGTGTATATAAACTTTATCGAAATCGAAGTTCGAATGGCCTTTCAAAACCCAAATATTCGTTTTCATAATCTAAGCCCTAATTCTTCACAAATTCTACCTAATTTCATGATTTTGGTGTTGATTCTAGCATAAAATCATATTTTTGAGTCAAGAAACTTACCTCCAAGCGATACCCGTTGAAATCTATCTTCAAATCACTCAAAACCCTCCCTTGACGAAGTAAAAATGGTGTAAAACTATAAGGGTTCGTGTCTGAAATTTTTAACTTAAGTGTTCTGTCACTGACGCCTTCTTCTATGCGATCGCAATGCCTCTCCTGCGATCGCATAGAGTAAATTTTTCGAGGCCCATTTTCCTTCTATGCGATCGCATCCCAGTGTATGCGATTGCACTGTGTAACCTTATGAACCTATCCGATCGCACTTTCCTCTATGCGATCGCATAAAGCAAATTACTGGCCCCTCAATTCCCTTCTATGCGATCGCATTAACAGCCCTTGCGATCACACTGTGTAATTTCCTCAACCTATGCAATCGCACACTCCTCTATGTGATCGCATAGAATAATCTTTTATCCCCTTCAGGTCCTTCTATGCGATCGCATGCCTCTCTATGCGATCGCATAAAACAAAGTCTACCTACAATTTTCTACTGCATTATTCAAGTTCAAAACTCCCTGTTGGGCATCCGAAATCACCCCGAGACCCTCGGGACCTCAACCAAATGCACATATATGTCACATTACTTCATTCAAACTTTCTCACAACATAAATACACTATCATAAACATCAAAATCATCAAATTCTCACAGATTCAAGCCTAAGTTTCACTAATACTTCCGAAACTAGCATTTGATCTAAAACCCGACCTAAACACACCCGAATGATCTGAAATTTTGCACGCATATCCAAAATCACCTAACGGAGCTACTTCAACTGTCTAAATTCCATTCCAAGCCCCAGATCAAAATCTCGCCTATCGTCCAGAATTCGCCAAAATTCAACCTTAGCTAATTTAAGCCTAAATCTACACCGGACCTCCGAATTCGATTCCAATTGCCTTCCAAAGTCATAAATCATTCCCCAAAACTAGTCGAATAATCAGAAACTCGTTCCGAGCTTTCTAACTAATCGGTCAACATCTGGTTGACTTTTCCAAACTAACCTTCCCATAAAGAGGTTTATTGCCTCATTTCTAACCGGATTCTATCTGATTTACTTCTAACTCTCCAAACACATATAAATGAACATATAAAAGTATAAAATGGAGAAAACGGGATGGTAACTCCCGTAACAACGGGTCGGGTCGT
This sequence comes from Nicotiana noctiflora, assembly GCA_032618575.1. Lineage (NCBI taxonomy): Eukaryota > Viridiplantae > Streptophyta > Magnoliopsida > Solanales > Solanaceae > Nicotiana > Nicotiana noctiflora. The sequence continues at coordinate 5,998 of JASVEL010009468.1, read as the reverse complement.
TACATTCTCCCCAACTTAAACAAACGCTCATCCGCAGCGGGTCAAGAAACATACCCGGAGTCTCAAATAAGCGTGGATATCTGCTCCGCATCTCCTGATCGGTCTCCCAAGTTTCTTCCTCCATGGGAAGACCTCTCCACTGCACTTTAATAGAAGCTATGTCTTTGGATCTCAACTTACGAACCTGTCGACCCAAAATGGCTACCGGCTCCACATCATAGGTCAAGTCCTCATCCAGCTGTATCGTGCTGAAGTCTAATACATGAGACGGATCTCCAACGTACTTCCGGAGCATAGATACATGGAACACCGGGTGAACTCCCGACAAGCAAGGTGGCAAAACAAGCATATAGGACACCTCCCCAACTTTCTTAAGCACCTCAAAAGGTCCAATGAACCTTGGGCTCAGCTTTCCTTTTTTTCCAAATCTCATAACGCCCTTCATATGCAAAACTTTCAACAACACCTTCTCGCCCACTTAATAAGACACATCTCGGACCTTCCGGTCCACATAACTCTTCTGATCCGACTCAGCTGTGCGAAGTCTCTCCTGAATCACCTTCACCTTGTCTAAAGCATCCTGAACTAACTTTGTCCCCAATAACCGAGCCTCACCGGGATCAAACCAATCGACTGGAGACCTACACCGTCTCCCATATAAGGCTTCATACGGTGCCATCTGAATGCTGGACTGATAGCTATTGTTATAAGCAAACTCTTCAAGAGGAAAGTAATCAGTCCAAGAACCTCCAAAATCAATGATGCAAGCATGCAACATGTCCTCCAGAACTGCGAAGTAAACTGAGTACTGATAATAGGTGAATTTGACTACAATTATGCCCTAAATAATCACGCTTTATTGTTGAATTGATATTTTTTATGATGCCAAAATGCTTTTATTAGTGTTTTTTGGTGTTATAGGTACACATGATCTATTGGAGACTAAAAGAGCCATTTTGGAGTCATAAGATGGTATAAAAGCCAAGTGTAGAGCAAGAGTGAAGTTGGCATAAAAAAATAGGATGAAGAATGCGAGACACTGTTCATCTGCGGTCCATTCGCGACCGCGAATGAACCGCGGAAAAAGAGGCTTGCGGAACCTCTCAAACTTCAGAGAGCATGACTGTTCGTGGTCCATCCGCGGCCGCGGACGCTGCCGAAATTTCTGAAGGCTAACTTTGTAAAAACTCAATTTTTGTAACCTAAACCCTCTATATAAACATAGATTTCGCCCAAGAGAGGCAAGCATTGTATTATTGACTACTTTTGCAAGATAATTAGTAAGAGAGAACTCTCTCAACTTATTTCTTTCTTTTACATTGAATCTTTGATTATGAATTCAATTATTATTCTTGTTTCTTTGATTATAAGTAGCTAATTCTTTATCTAAGGTTTTGATGAAACCTATTGAGTGATGAACTTCTCGTTTAGGTGATTACAAATTGTTAGCTAGATTTCTATTTGTTCAACTTCATTCTTGTTGTAGTTAATTGGTAGGATCCCCAATTAGCTGTGCCTATTTAGTGTGCATCACTTGGAAAAGAGTGCATATTTAGGTATAAATTGTTGAACAACACCACAACTAGGTTATTGGAGGAATCTATAATCTTAGGCGTAAAGGTGGGATTAGGAATAACGAAGCCTTGTGTGCAATCTAAAGTGAACTATTCAAATTAAAGCTAGCTAGTGTAGCTCGGGAGAGTGCACTAGTAAATTATTGTAGTTGCTCGGGAGAGAATTACGGTAAAAATAGCGTTCATGATTGATAGAATAATATTAACAATTTATATGAGCATAAATAGAAGGGATTCCATCAATAGGGGAAATCAATACCTTAGCCTTTCTCTTTATTCTTTACCAACCATTCAATTCTTTCATTCAAATCTTTAATTCTTGCAAAAGTTAGTTGTTAGAAAACCTCTACAAAAATATATTCAAATTTTGGGAAGCTGCTTTAAGAAGTGTTCTTGGGTTGTGAAAGTTGCAGCTGGTAGATTAATTCCTTGTGGGATCAACTCGGGACTTAATTGACCGGATTATATTGACTACGACCGTTGCTTGGACGTGAATCAATTTTGGCGCCATTGCCGGGGAATTAACGGAATTATCAATTGCTATTGACAGAACTACAAGATTCTTGTGTACTCAGGTTCTTTCTACACTTTACATTGAAATTTTTGACGGTTGTTGAATTGGGTACTCAGGTGCATGCCTAGAAAATCTGCAAGGACTGGAGAACTAATTGAAGGACTCTCGGACCCCGAGCAAATTTTCCGGGCACGTAACAAAGCTATCAAACAAATTCAACAATCTCAGTAACCAATCAAACTAGATTTCGACATGGGAGACGTGAAAGACCCAAACCAGCAAGCTGGGTTGAACGCACAGGAGGCGCAGGAAGGTGCATTATTTGACTGGGTATAACCAACATCGGATAATTTGGTAACTGCCAATATTGTACCAGCGATTCAAGCTGAGTCTTTCCAGATTACAAACAACATGCTACACTTTTTGCAAAACAAGGGATTATTCTTTGGGACTCAGGTTGAAGATCCACAACAGCACCTGAAGAACTTTCTCTCAATGTGGAAGACACTGAGGCAACCAAATGTGACACCGGAAGCCATCAGACTATTGCTCTTTCCGTTCTCAGTTACAGGGGCTGCGCAGGTATGGCTAAACTCACTCCCCATAAACTCCATTGCAACATGGGATGAGTTAGTCAAGCAATTCCACAATAAGTTTCATCCACCTAACAAGACAGCTCAGCAAATTGATGAGATTGTGAGCTTAAGAAAAAACCAATGGAGACATTACATGAAACTTGGGGAAGATTCAAAGGTATGCTTGTTATGTGTCCTCACCATGGGGTTCCTGAGCAGATGTTGGGTCAAAGGTTCTACATGGGGCTTTCAGACAGTATGAAGAATATTGTAGATGCTTCAGCATGTGGGGCTTTTTTGAGCAAGACTTGGAGGGAAGGTCAAAATTTGCTTGACAAGATGGTACAAAACTCCGGTGGACGACCAGGAATGCTCCTATTACTCCAGTGGTACACTCCGTACCTCTGAATCCATCCAACATTATGTATGAGAACATGGCAACTTTATTGATACAAATGAGTATCCTGACGAAGAAGGTGGAAGAATCTGGGGTCAAGCAGCAGGTTCACATTGTAGACACTACTAATAGTGGTTTAAGCACATCTTGCATTAGCCAACCCATAGGTAATCCATGGGCTGCAGACCAAGAACATCATCACCAGCATAAAGATATGAACTATGTAGTAAATTATGAAGGGCAGCGACATGGTAACCAGAGTTGGGGTCAGTAGGCACCACAGCAGTACAGGCCTCCTCAACTACAGTACAATGTAGCAGGTATGAGGCCACCAAACAACATGGACCCATATCCTAGACCTCAGAATTTCAACAATTAGCAGTAGAGGTATCATCCACCTCCACCACATCAAGGGGGTAGACATGACGATGGGTTCACAGAGTTGAAAGCTATGATGTAACAGGTAATTGGGTCACATGCCAAAACTAATGAGAGGATAGATGCACATGATGCATCTATCAAGAATATTGAAGTACAGGTGGGCCAGATTGCTATGTCACTTAACAATCGTCCTCAAGGGACATTGCCTGCAGATACACAAACAAACCCAAAGGATCAAATCCCAAAGCAACTGATGGCAGTTAATCTGAGAAGTGGAAGAGATCTTGATGCTGAACAGGAAAGAGAGAGAAGCAATTTATAGGCTGAGACACTCACTCTAGTGCCCATTGAACTGGATGAGTCCACCGGGTTGACAAAAGTTACAGTCCAGCCAGTAGCTGAAAATAAAGACTTCATCTCTCTGTTACGAACTTGCTTAAACACTTTATCAAGATCCACTACAATTTTATAAGAACAACTTTTATACGAATCCAAAGATCGATCTTTGGATATATAACCATTGATTCCGATTTACCCTTTTATAATATTTGACTGTCCCTAACTCATAAAGTAACCGATAGCTTTTGTGTCAAACAATTTTGTTGCACTTTAAGCATTGGGCTTTAAAGACTTTAAGCATTGAGCTTTAAAGTCTAAGAGTGTGAATTGAGAAATTGTAGGAAATAAAAATTTGAGTCAAATGAGCTTTTGTCATGATCTTTGTACCACATTGGTGAAAGACTGTGTGTATAAATATAGGATCACTTTTTAAAGCTCTTAAAAGGAGTTGAAGAGAATGAACCCTCGCGCTGTTGTCGTCGCGCCGTCGTCGTCGCTCGGCTCGGCTCGACTTCGGATTTGGATCGATAAGATTATTTTTTGGACAAAATTTATTTAATTAATTATTTAATAATTAATTAAATACTAGTCCGTTCATTTGCGGAATTAACTGGATTTCAAAAAATGCTGCCTTTGTTGAATGTTGCTTTCCCTCCTTAACACACACTTTTTCCTGAATAGACTAAAAATCGAGAATTTCCTTCTGAATACTGCATTCTATTTTGCTGTCTCCTCTCAAATTCGTAAGTGTGATTTTATTCCGTTCTTTGATTTCATTGGTATCTTGCAGTTTGTATTGCCACTGTTGCATGAAGGTTTATTCAATTTCATCTTGAGAGGAGTTAATCCATTACCTTGGCAACTTTTGAGGGGGTTAAAATTCCTTAAGGATACACAAGAAAATTGTTGTATCGAAATATTTCTTAACGTTCATAAATTTTCCAGTTTTTCTTCTAACAGTCTTTTTAATTTTTTATTTTATTTTAACACAATAGCAATAACAGAATCCATTCCGCATCCCTCGCTCCATCGTGAATATAACACTGGCAAATTAAGATACCTGAGAATATGAATATGAGATTGAGACCCCATAAAATGGAAAGGAGTATATTCTCAAATATTTATCATTTGTGACGAGTTGAATATATAGAAGCACCATAGCCAAATTTATCGTTAGTGTTTAGGCACGTATCAAGCAATAGGACCAACTGCTTCCATCTTCTACGTGCCACATTAATCTTTAGGTTATATATGTCTCTGATTTCAGTATATTATTTATCGTTTTAATTTACTTTATTTGTTTTTTTTTTTTGTGTGTGTGTGTGTTTTTTTTTTTAAGTTTATTGAGGATTCTGGACGAGCTGAAACTATTTAAGAAAATTAGAGCTAGCCGTGCATCGGGTTTGAAATAAACTAACCTTTGACAGAAACTAATTAAAGTGGAATATACCGAACTGTAATTTTCAATTTTCTGTTGGCTAGATGCTCAAACGATGTCATCTCTACAATCATATTGAGATAGAAAACAAAACATCCATACAAAATTAATGCCTCAAAATTTATATTTAGACAAATCAATATTACAACTGGAACACTCGTTGATACCCACTAAACTCTCGCTTTACTCCTCATCAGCATGCAATTTTTCAGTAGTATCTTTAGGCCTGTCTGACTCTGCAATAGAATGTTGGACTTCCGGTATGTGCTGTAGTATATGTGAAGCAAAATTGATATTACTAGTATCTATTTCTTTGTCACACCAATCCTCATAAGAGCAACATATGCTAGCAACCTGTAAGCCACAAGCATTATAGCCAATGCAACCACTGATATCGCTTTATCTCCGAGCCCTACTGACTTTATTGCAGGAAAATCTTCAACATAACAAGTTGTATTTATGCCACAAGGATATGTTTCCCCTGCCTCAAACTGTGACCCTATCAACAACTTGAATGTGTACTGGCTAATCGATATGTATTTGATCCAGGCAATGAAGCTAGGAACATGGTGAACGTAATATCCTCCCGCTAATGTGAACGATAGCATGATTACTGAACCAAGTATAGTAGCTGATTTTTGGTCCATAACCAATGCACCAAGAGCAAGTCCAAGGCCTTGTGAGACTAATACACTAAACAGGAGAGTGAATAAGGTAGAGAAGAAATTAGGTGCGAATGGTTTTAGGCCTGCCATCCAGTATGTTATGATAACAAAAATA